>VDFB02000017.1:414495967-414685511 GCA_007258455.2 Sequoia sempervirens
GAAGGTATGTCGAAGGCAAAGTAACGTCAATCGTTGCCAGCCAATGTTTCCCTGCATCGCATTCGACGTGACCATCTGCTCGTTATGCCGAAGATAAGAGGCACCCTTTTGTTCTTTTGTCCATCGCCATGGCCTTCTACCTTCAGTGAGACGTTACAGAGAGTTGATTATGTTTTGCCGAGAACCCACCTTATTCTTCACATGTTGCTATGACATATCGCATCTCCAAGACAAAAGAAAACTCCTGTCGAAATACAACCTCCACATGTATGTCACCATAACATCCTACAATCGAGGAGATCTCATGTAGAGAGCTTCGCGCTTTACCGAAAGTTACCCGTTGTTTCCTCGCAAGTCGCCAGGACCCATCATTTCTCTTACCGACAGAACTACCATCGCATTCCATTCGGCAAGACCCTGCAAAATCGAGGAGACGTCCCATAGAAGACTCCAAGTCACACCAAAATGTATCCTTCATCGGTTGGTCGGTGAGACAAATACATATCGCCAAGACCACCGCCCGAAACCTCCACCTCATAGCGATGTGTATATCAAAGTAAATCAACATGTAAGGTCGGCGAGACCGAAGGTCACTCACCATGACCTTACACCGATAGCTATAACTCATACTGATAAGGTTCCACCCGCCAATGTGATCGCTGAGACATGTGAGAAGTCCTGCCGACCACCCTAAAACACAGAAGTTAGCAAAAACGAGTCGGGGAGACAAAGAAATTGTCACGCCGACCTGAACCGTGATGTAAAATATGCATGACTCAATGGATTCAATGGGACAAAAGGGTAAAATATGAGTAGAAAATGCACACGGTAGGACCAAATTTGGAAGTTTATGAGTAAAACTAATATGTGAGATCATCAGATTTTTACAGTTCCAACAGGTGCATTTATTTCTAATGATATATGTGATGCCATGATGTGCAATGATGTTATCTATATTGGTGCAGGAGCACCTATTTGATCACATGCCTCCATGAATCCATATTGAGTTATTTGTTCCATTTTTATGTTTGATATTGTAATAAGGCCCAAGAGGCCACCTTTGTGGTCTTATAGGCCATAGGATGTTGTTCATTTCTCATATATTGTAAAAATTGTCAAAAGTGCAAAATTAGGTAGATGAAATGTCATTAAGGTGTTTTTTCAACAAACTAATCAAAAGTTGGTTGCAAATAGTTGGTTTTGGTTGAAAATGTATAAATAAACCCTCCAAAATTCGAATTGGGGGTTGGAGACATTATTTTTGAAGTTAAATGAATGGCAACCTCAAGTTTGGTATGCATTTTCTGATTTTTACATTGTTACCAGATTGAAGTTGTGATTTGTACGGCCTGGTATGGACTCAAATAATAGATTATCATATATTTATGGAAATATCTCTGTTTCTAGTTTCCAATTATTTTTTTCTCATTGAATTTCATCGAGTTTTGTGGAAGATATGATTATTTTGGTGAGACTGCCTATTCTAACAATATTGTGCAAAATTTACAGTCTGAAAAGTGTGATGGTACGGAATATGAAGTCTATATTTTGGATTTGAAATCAAATATATTTTGTTACCATGTGAATATACTTTCATTTTCTTCAAGTCTCATCAAATTTCATTAAGATTTGAATGAGTTATGACCATTTTTGTGAGGGCAGGTCTAAACCCTACCTAGGGTTTGCAGTTTTGGGAAAAATATAATAACTTTCATTTCCACCTTTGGATCTTCCTAAGATTTTTAGGAAGATTATATAACTATATTTTATTCAATCTCACCGGAGGGATTGGCTTCATTATTTATTTTGTAGAAGTTATTAATGACTGTTCATGGCAATAAATTGTAGGCTGCCATAGTTATGTTTCCAATGTAATATACAATGCCTAATAGCATGTGTTATACAAAGATTGTTTTGGATTATTATTGAAGGTTTGTGAGATGTGTTGTAAATCCTCATAGCTCTGCATCATATATGATGATTTATTTTATGCCAATGCAATATGTGATATGGATTTGATTTATGGTATATGCAATGATGTGTGTAATAATGCTTAATTAAAGGATGATTTATGAATGGATGTAATATGCTACGATGGTCATAATATGATGCGAATGGTTTTATGAGATGCTTTAGAATAACAAATATTTTTATCCTAAATGATGTATGTGATGCAATGATATGTTAATGTAAAGTGATATGTTGATGTGTAATGAATTAAATGCTTATGTGCCTATTTGCTTATGATTATGCAAAAATGATTATGGAATGCTTTTGTAGATGTTATGTGATGATTTAGATGGTAATATGAAATGGTTATGAAAATGCAAATGAATGCTATGTGATGTAATGCAATGGGTGAAATGTGATGACATGTATGCACCTATCTATGAAAAATGTTTATGATAACCTATTTATATGATGATTAAAATGCAATGCGTATGTTTCTGATACGATATGTTTATGCAATGTATATGATTTCTATATGATATGCTTATGCAAATGTGCTAATGATTTGTGGATGCGGGATCGATGATGATGATGGTGATGATGATCAACTGTCATAGTACCTTGTCAGTGCAGTTAGTGAGAAAAGAAGAAGTCATTTCAACAAGGCGCAAGATGACACAAATGCAAATGATGATGATGATGATGATTATGATTACTTGCCGAGGAATTGGGATCTTTAAAGGGCCATTATTTTCTTATGTTTGATAACACACGTGGTACGATGCATCAAGGTATAGACAACCAGGATGACGTGGTACTTAGTGTGATGGACTTTGACTCGACAATCAGATAGGAGTATTCTTGTTCACACGTGGCATACGGAAACCTTGCTAGGATGTACTTCGGAAGTTTTAGACACCTCGGACCAAAACACGGAAAGGTAAACCTATCCCTGCAATAGTCAACAAGTTTCCCTAGACCTCTTCCATACATACCTAACAAAGCAAGTATTTGCCAAGTTATTTTACAAGAACGTCCAACAAGCATAGCAGACAAAAGGTAATGATCGTTGCCCCATTCCTATTTCTCTAAATCCGTTGTCCTTGGAATGAGTGCAAAATAAGATAAGTCAAAAGATAAAGACCAAGTAAACAAACAAACCGATGCTCTTCAATACCGCTAACAGAAAAAGGATATGTTTTCTAAGATGATAACCAAAACTTATTGCCAAAAGATAATGCCCATTGTAGGAAGGATTCATCCTAGGACATGTTAGTGGATGGCGGCACGTCATTTCGTTTATAATGGATGATTGATATGGGATAAATTCAAATGATCAGTTATCGATGCGAAGAGATGACCAACTTGCTTACTCACTGACTTAAACGTAAGACTTGATATTTTGAGTTTTCACTTTTAAACCTTCTAGACTTGTTTCTGATTGTTTTACCAAAGGTTGAGGATGATGATCAGTTTATTATGAGTGGTGCTTATTGCGGGTGCAAGCAAGATGAGGCGGATGGATTTTTTCAAATATTTGGATGTTTTTGATATTTTTGCAATGTTTTGAGGTTGTTTTTGGTATTTTTCGAGGTTTTACAAATGTTTTGATTTTCAATGTTTTCAATGTTTTCGGGATTTTCTAAGATTTTGACCAAGAGACTGACCCAAAGACCTATCCTAGGGGCCTCAGGGGCTAATCGAAAGATTAGCCTTGCCTACGTTATACACACAGAGACCATGTAGTTCGACTGATGACTCGACCATTTTACAGATGATGATATACATGATGAGATGTCAGCTTATTGTGACGAACTCCTATAGGACTGACCTAAATGTCTCAGGGGATGATCAAAGATCAACCTTGCCTACGTTCAAGCTCAGAGACGACGTAGTTCAACAAGATGACTCTATTTTTGATCTTTTGACTGAATTTTTGACTTGTTTTTGGATTTTGACCTGTTTTGAATGTTTTTGGATTTTCTGGTGTTTTGATTTTTTTTGGATTTTCTAATATTTTGATGTTTTTAGATTTTCTAATTTTCTAATGTTTTTGGATTTTCTGATTTGAGGATTTTAAGAATATACACGAATCTGATCTGATGAGAACATGCCCCCAGCGTGATGCAATAGACTATCCTAATAAAGGCAGGACAAACTGACCTTGAGGATGGGTCGAGTAGTACTAGGAGGGATCATGACACGAACACAGGACCAAGCTATGGTGCGGATGCAAGTGGATGAGTGATGGATGGAAATATGGATGCGATAGATGATGGAAGCGAAATGGATGGATGATGCCAAACAAGCTATAAGGGTCTTGGTGGATGAAAAGTGCTTATTTACGCAAGGCGCCTGTTTGCCAGGTTTTCATCGAGGTACCTGCCTAAAGTGCTACTGAAGTGGTTTTCACTAGAGGATGATTTTTTTTAATCCATTTTCTGATTTTTTTTTGGATTTTTTGCTTTTTTAAAAAAAAATTATTGTTACTAAGATGCCTGTTTGCCAGGTTTTCGCCGAAGTAACCATTTTTTTAGGAATTTTTCTGATTTTTTTGGATTTTTGGTTCTATACCTTGAAAGAATTAGGCATAAAACTTTTTGAGATGGGAGCTATTCATTGGCTCCTGCAGAGGTTCCCCTTTGGGTGTTGATAGCTTATATGCCCCTGATTGATAACTTGTTGTGACGATGAAAGGTCCTAACCAATTAGGTTCGAACTTGCCTTTGCTACTTGGGTTTGGGACATTCTTCTGATTTTCTTTTAGGACTAGTTCTCCGACTTGGAAAGTCCTACTTCTGATTTTCTTGTTATAACTTCGTTTGAGTCTATTATGATAGACTTGCAGATGGTTCAAAGCATCTATGCGTCTCTCATCCAGTAACTCTAGCTCGTTCAATCTTGACACCGGGTAGTCCTCATCAATGATGAGGTTTTGCAATGATATTCTGAGGGATGGGAGCTCGATCTCAATGGGGAGAACAACTTTTGATCCGTAGACCAAGGAGAAGGGGGTGGCACCGGTGGGTGTGCGGATGCTGGTTCGATAAGCCCAGAGGGCGGGATTAAGCTACAAGTGCCAGTCACGACTTGCATCATTGACTGTTTTCTTGAGGATTTTGAGAATGGTTTTGTTCGTGGCTTATGCTTGGCCATTGCCTTGGGCATAGTACGGGGTGGAGAAGCGATGTTGGATTTTGAATTTCTCACACAAGTCGCGAACCTCTTGGTTCTTGAATGGTTTCCCATTATCTGAGATAATGGCTTGTGGGACACTGTAACGATAGATGAGATAGTTCAAGATAAATTTTGAGATCTGCTTCCCAGTGATATACGTCATAAGTATGGCTTCCACCCACTTTGTGAAGTACTCAGTTGCAATTATGATGAATTTATGGCCATTGGATGAGGTGGGTGAGATTTTACCAATGAGATCGAGTCCCCACTGCGAAAAGGGCCATGGTGTGATAATCAGATGAAGCTCTTGAGCTGGAGCATGGATGAGGTCCCCATGCTGCTGACATTGTAAACACCTTTTAGCATGATCATGTGCTTCTCTTTCCATTGTGGGCCAGTAATACCCCATCCTCAGCAGTTTCTTGGCAATGGACATTCCACTTGAGTGTGAGCCACAGATATTGTTATGAACCTCAGTTAGAGCAGTTAATGCCTCCTCAACATTTAGACAGCGCAGTAAGGTACCTTCTATGCTTCTACGGTATAAGGTATCACCTAGGATGACAAATTTGGATGCCTTTTTAATAAAGGTTCATTTTAGGCTGGATGGTAGGTCAGCAGGTATGACTCCTATTTGAAGATATGTATAGATGGCATGATACCAAGGATTGCCAGGACCAACAATTTCACACACATATTCTGATTCTGGTACCTCGAATGTGGGAATGAGAAGCTGCTCAATCAGAAATTCATATTTCAATACATTATGAGGGATGTCTAATAGAGACCCAATTGTAGCCATGGCGTCTGCTGCTCTATTGTTGGTTCTTGGAATCTACTCAAATGTTATGTCAATGAAGGATTCATTTAAAGTCTCCACCAGTTTCTTGTATGGAGTGAGCTTGTCATCCTTAGTCTGATATTCATTATTGACCTGATTTATGATCAACTGAGAGTCTCCATACACCTTGAGAGCTATGATGTTCCATTGCACTGCTATCCTGAGACCTATAGTCAAAGCCTCATATTTCGCTATGTTGTTGGTGCAAGGAAATGCCAATTTGTATGACTTTGGTATGCAATCCCCTTGTGGGGTGATGAAGAAGACACCAGCTCTTGATCCATGTTGTGTGTATGAACCATCAAAGTATAGTTTCCAATGGTCAGTTATGTTGAGGTTAAAAATGGACTCATCTGGGAATTCTGAGACAAGAGGATTCTCAGAGTAAATAGGTGCTTCTGCTAGTTGATCCGCAATAACCTGTCCCTTGATTGCTTTCCTCTCTACATACTCGATGTCATACTCTGACAGTATCATCACCCATTTTTCCATTCTACTCATGAGCATTTCCTTGGATAAGAGATACTTGAGGGGATCATTTTTCGCAATGAGCTTTATCTTGTGTGCCAGCATATAATGTCTGAATTTTTGGGATGCAAACACTACTGTGAGGCAAGATTTCTCGATAAATGAGTAATTTAGTTCATGACCGACCATTGTTCTACTGATATAGTAGATGGCCCTCTCTATTTCATTTTCATCATGTTGGGCTAAGAGAGCTCCAAGGGCTGCTGATGTTCCTGACACATATAAGATCAATGGATTTCTCGGGATAGGTGGCATTAACACTGGTGGTGTCAGTAGGTATTCCTTGATTTTGTTGAATGCTTCTTCACATTTTGTATCCCATTTGTATGCTACCCCCTTGTGGAGTAGGTGAGAGTATGGGTTCTACTTGTCTGCTAGTTGTGCTATGAATCGTCGGATGGTTTGAAGTCGGCCTTGGAGGCCTCTCAGTTGCTTCAATGTTTTTAGTGCTTCCATCTCGAGGATTGCTTTTACTTTTGTCGGGTCCACCTCGATACCCCTCATGGAGACTATGTATCCTAGAAGTTTACCTGATTGTATGCCGAAGACGCAGTTCTTAGGGTTTAGTCTGACTTTGTATTCCTCCAGTTTGTCAAAGATAGTACTTAAGGTTGCTATATGATCTTATCTCTTTCTTGACTTAGCTAAAATGTCGTCGACATAGTCTTCAACTGTTTTGTGAATCATATCATGGAATATTAGTGTCATGGCCCTTTGATAGGTTGCACCTACATTCTTTAGGCCGAATGACATCATGTTCCAACAGTAGGTCCCCCATGGACAAGTGAAAGTCGTCTTGTCTTGATCTTCTTTTGCTATCATGATCTGGTTATATCCTAAAAATTCGTCCATTAATGATAGCATCTCATGCCATGTTGTCATATCTACTATCATGTCGATGTTGGGAAGCGGGAAATCATCCTTGGGACATGCCTTGTTCAAATCTCTAAAGTCCGTACAAATTCTGATGGCTCCGTCAGGTTTTGAAATAGGTACCAAATTTGACACCCATTTTGGATGATCAATTGGTCGGATAAATCCTGCATCTAACAACTTTTTGAGTTCCATTTTGACCAACAGAGCGATTTGAGGATGCATTTTCTGAAGCTTTTGTTTGACCGGTTTTGCTTCTGGATACACAGCTAAGTGATGAACCACAGTCTCTGGATCAAGCCCTAGCATGTCAGCATAACTCCATGCGAAGTTTATTTTCCTTTCCCTTAAGAATGCTGCTAGGAGTTCTTGCTCTTCTGATAATAGTGATTCCGCATAGAATGTGATATGCAGGGTCTCCTATGTTCCTAGGTTGACAGGATTGCACTTTTCGGCCAAGATTGTTGACTTTTCCTAATGGATAGCTCTTAGGGGAAGATTGAATCCTTCATCCTCGGGTGCCTCAAAGAGGTTTTCATCATTGGATACGCCCTTTCTTTTTACTATTTTCTTGTCAGAGAGTGCCACATTGTGGTTTTCACTCAAGGACTTGGATATGATTCTTAGTTTCTCACTTTTGCGACTGAAGGATTCAATCGTTTCCTCGTAATAAGCATGCGTGTCCAATTCCATTATAAACCTTGCCTTATGATCTCCATCTGGAATGTTATCCCTCAATCCCATGAATTCTGAGAGCGCCTCATCGTTTTTGAATGTATCGAGAACCGGTGGTCCTCGTTGGTCATAGTCAATCAGTTGGGGGTACACTAAACGGATCTCATGATTTGGATGATCGGTTTCGAAGGAGAGGGTGCTAATCATACACAGGGTAGTATCTTTGAATAACCTAGGGAGATTGGATATGGTATCTTCATCATCGCTACTAATATAGGGCTCAATTATGAAGTTATGTGTGTTGCTACCTGTGACTATTGGTGAGTGTACTTGTACTAGCACTGGTTGAGGAGAGACATTAGCAGCTCTAACCGGAGGACTTCGGCCACGTATGGTTATTCTCAGAGGGGTACATCCAAGACCAAGATTTGTTATGGGTCACATCTCTGGCATGATAGGTATTATGAGCCCATTGTCATTTTGTCCCAGTCTCTGGTTTCTGTCGTAGCCCATTGCGAGCATCATTTGTAGGCCCTTGCTTGTCTCATCCATTGGTAATTCAAGTGTCGATCTTTCATCTTAGTACAACATGTGAGATGGATCTGCTTCGATAACCTCTCGGCCAAGGTCTCCCCAGCTTGTGAATTCAGGATAGTTTTCAGGATACGTTTGTGATGTGGAAGCTTGATTTTCTTGTGGGCATCCTCGTGATCTAGGAGATTGTGGTAACTCTCCTATTACAAAAGCATTGCTAGGGAACTTGTAGCTTCCACAACCGTCTTCCTGGATGATGAGCTTGATGTCAGATATGGTGGGAATGGCGAGTGTCTATGTCGCAGAAGTGGACGCAAGAGTGGCGAGGTCAATGTATGGTGTGGATGGGCCTTCATCATTCTTTGGCACTTGGGGGATTTTATAATATTTGGCTTCAAGATTCTTGCAGTATGAAAACGGTTCAGGATCTCCATGAATGGTAACCTCTTGTCCATTATGTGTAAATTTCACACATTGGTGGAAGGTTGATGCTACAGCTTTCATCGCATGGATCCATGGGTGTCCGAGGAGGATGTTGTATGGCAAGTCGAGGTCCAGGACCTGACAGGTGGTTTCCATGAGCGTTGGCCCTACTTGAATAGGGAGTTTAATCATGCCCTGCGACACTCTTTCTTGGTCATCATACACTCTTATCGTGATGCCCTTACCTTTGTCGATGGAATCCTCTGATAATTTTAACTGCTTGATGAGGTTGAGAGAACAAATGTTCAAACCTGCACCTCCATCCACCAAGACCCTTTTGATTTTTCTCTTGTTTATGATGGCTTCTAAGTGAAGTGCATGATTGTGAGATGGTTGGGCGGGGAAATCTTGGTTAGAGAATGTAAGGAAATTAGGCGTTATGATATTTCCGACCATGGCTTGGAATTGGTCCGCATCGAGATCTGCGGGGACAGTGGATGAGGCTAATGCTTCCTCAAGAATCTTTTTTATGCGCTGATGATATTTTTAACAACTCCATGATGGAGATGTGTGTTGGCATTCTCTTGAGTTGTTCTACAACATTGTAGCTATGCAGAACGGATCTAGATGAAGGGATTCTATTAGGTTGGGATGATCCTGCAATGGTGACTTTGCCACCTCTTGTGGTGACTCCACAATCTTCGGCATGGGCGCCCTTGATGGTGATGACCATGCAGTCCTCATTTAGCGAGGCAACGACTATTTCATACACATGATTTACACTGCCCTTCCCTTTGTCATTTTTATTCCCTTTGTTGCCATGATTCGGCATCAGATTCGTGTAGATTTTAAGATCCTGATTTCCCGTAGGTTGTTCCACGTTTATGATTTTCTTGTCAATGAGATCTTGTATGATGTTCTTGAGTCTCATTTAATTGTTTGTGGTATGACCTTTGATTTTATGAAATTCGCAAAGTTGATTTTTGTTATACCAAGGGGGTTTGACGTCAGGTTCTTGGTAATTTTCAAATGTAGGAGGTTTGATGAGTTTTTCGTCAATCAACTTTTTCATTATGTCCTCTAGTGGTCCCCCAAGATAGCGTATTTTCTTTTGGGATAACTTTTGCGTTGGGGTGGTCCTCTTTGCTCATTGAGGTTATTGATGGTTGGATTGTTGTTGGGTTGATATGTTGTGTGATGAGTGTTTTGGTGTTGATTTTGGATTTGCGGTGTAGGTGTATGTTGGTGTGGACCACTAATGACCACCTTGGCATCAACGATGCCATCATTAGTAACGTTCTTGTTCCTTTCCCACATATGAGGTTTGTTGTTGTAATTGGATGATGGGTGGTTGTTTTTCGGTTCGTGATATGATGTTGATTCCGCGGGTTGAGTCACAAGGGCTCTTTCGATGCTGAGCGCCTTGGAAATCAGTTGATCATATGTGGTGATTCCACGAACATTGAGATGAAATGACAAGCGGCTTTCAAGGTTGGCTATGATGGTGTAGACTTGTTGTTCTTCTGGCATGGTCCACTTGCTTTGATTGGCCTTGGATTGCCATCGTTGAAAGAATGAAGCAAAAGATTCATTCTTTCCTTGTTTTAGAGCGTATAGTTCTTCGAGACTGACATCCATTGCAATGTTACATGCGTAGTTTTTAATTAATGCATCCCTAATTTCTTGGAAGGTTCTAATGCCTGAAGGTAAGCAGGAGAACCATTCTATAGCGGGACCTGCCAAGCTTCTAGGAAATAGCCGCATCAGATAAGTATCATCATATGCGACCTCCATGCAATGAACCTATAATTCCCTGATGTGATCTTCAAGGTTTCCCATCCCTCGATATTTGTCAAATTTAGGAATCTTGAATCCCTTAGGGAATGGTTTCATCTCTAAGCTCCTATCAAATGGATAGGGACACAAGTTGCTTGGTGTTTTGGTTATTCACCCTGATTGAAGGTCGAGCACTTGTTGTGAGAGCAACCTGAGTTGTGTCATCACATCATTTTGTGAATCAAGGAGTGGGATGAAATTTTTTTGAGGTGTTTCAATCGTTGGTTGGGTGGATGGGTTGGTTTGTGCATTATTTGATGGTATCGGTATGTTGTGGCGGGTGAAGTAGGCTTCTACTTGGTTTTGGATGAACAATGCTTGTTGTTGATCTTGTTGTTGTGCTATTATTTGCGCTTGTTGTTGCGCTTGTTGCTATTCCAACAACGCTTGTTGTTGTGCTTGTTGTTGTTCCCACAACGCTTATTGTTGGGCTGCCAATTCTACCACTTCTTAATGCTCTTGGTATTGCTTTAGTGCTTATTGATATGCTTGCACTTGTGTTGCTTGTGCAAGAAGTTGTGCTTGTGCTTGTGCTTGTTGTGCTTGATATTGAGCTTGCGCTTGCACTTGTGCGGCTTGTGCGGCTTGTTGTTGCAATAATAATTATGCTTGAGCGACCCTTTGTGCTTGTAATGCTTGTGCAGCTTGGGCAGCTTGAGCGGCTTGTTGTTGTTGTTGTTGTTGTTGTTTCAGTAAAGCTTGAGCTTGTTGAGCTTGTTGTCCTTGCAATGTGGCTTGTGCATCTTGGGTGGCTTGTGCAGCTTGAGCAGCTTGTTGTACAGATTTTTGTTTTTGAACTTGTTGGTATCCTCTTTGGAAAGCGGCTTGCAATGTTGCATTGTATTGGTTTGATGTGTGAATGTTGGTGGTGGTGGGGGTGGTGGTGGATTTGGAATGGTGGTAGATGATGTTGTGTTGATGTTTTGGGTATTGGATAGTGGTATTGATGTGATTGGTCCTTGAGAGACCATGCTTTGTGATGTTAGGGGTGTGTTCGATGATGTTGCCATTGCTTGTGTGTTTGTCGTTTGTTGTTGCGATATCAATGACAGATTTTGTGTGTTTGGTGCAATGCTTTGATTGATGGCTGGGATATAGGTTTGATTGATACTTGGTAGGGGAGGAATCCCTAAACCAAGGAGTGGTGTGGATGATAATGGTAATTGTTGAGATGATGGATTGCACAGCCCCTGAAGCTCCAAAATCTTCAATGCAGGACTTTAGCCATGAAAGATGATCAACCACAAAGAGAAGTGTTGCAACAATGGAATGTTGATTAAAGATTCTATTGATAATATGATTGATATGATATTGATATGATATGATATGATATGAACAAGATGCCTGATTATATAGGCAAGAGGAAAACCCTAATATGCATGAGATGTTGCCAAGTGTTATAATCTAACATGTGACAACATGTGAACCCTATGGTGATGATCATTAAATGAGGAGATAAGTTCTAGAAGGAATCTTATCCCACAAACTAGGAAGGGAATATTATCCCATTTATTAAATGATTGCAACCTAGGACTAAATGATTAAATGCAAGACCTAAGTTAACTTATGCTAGTGTAATAATTAATTAATTAATTACACTAACACCCCATAAGTGAAACTTAGGGAGGAAAATGCAATGATTATGCAAGATGATGATGATGATGAGTCCCGGCTATGAGGCCATGTTAGGTACCCATGTACATGAAGATGCAGAAAAATCTCCCACAACCGGAGAAAAGGGGAAAACCCAGTGGGAACAAAACCCCTCTCCAAAAAAGGAGATAAAAAGGAAAAAATGTGAGAATGGGAAGGATGGAGGACTCCCAAATACCCCCCAAGTACACCATCTGTCACATGGATACAATAGAGAGACTATATAGCCCCCCCAAAAGATAAGATCGCTTGTAGGAAAGGTAAGTGTCTGAAGACAAAACAAGATCCAATGCTGACAAACAACTTGTCTCCCTTTTGGAAGAAACAAAACCAACTGCAAGTGTAGAGATGCTTCCCATTCCAGATAGGAATTGAAGGAAGGAATGATGTATGTTGATGGTGTCTTTGAACGCTGCTCAAATGTCTCCTTGCCTGATGAAGATGCCACAATCAATGAAGAGGGTGACAAATGAGGTCGATGTAGAAACTGATGCTAAACAATATCCAAAGACAAAGATAGGATGAATATGATGGATGTGATGGAGACTTGATAGCCCCCCCTGAATGAAGTGTCCTCAAAACCACTGAAGAAAATATGAAGCAAATCCAATGGTAGATGCTGAAGAAACCTCAAGTCCTGAATGGAATGGTAGGGAAGAAGTCTTAGATAAGAAATCTTTGAAGAAAAACCAAGTGCCTCCAAGATAGTCTCTGGATTCCCAATCAAGGTTGAGACAAAAGAATGAGGAGACTCAAAACAACTCTCCAAAGCCAAATCTAAATAGAGGAGTGATATCCCCTCAAGAATGTTCTCCAAACCTGTAGAAGTAGCCCAGTCAATGATACCTGAAACAAATCCATCCTGTGAAGCCAAATCTGAAAAACAGAATGTGTCCTGATGGATAGAGATGATGGTGGAAGCCTCAATCAATGATTCTGGACAAGGAATCATTGAATGTGAAGGGATACCAACTGTCTCTGATGAAGAAGAAGCACTGAAAGGGACCTTGTCAACCTCTTCAGAAAGATCAAGGTAATCAACTTCCTACAAAACAATAGCATCATGGGGTACGTGATCTAAAGAATGACATTCTGAATCATGATCATTAGGGAATGGTGGAGTATCTGAATCTCCATAGATCTCTCAAAGCTTAATCCAAAGAATGTGAGGACAATCACAATGATCAATAGATCTTAAAACATCGCAATCAACTTGCATCGCAATGATTTCCAAAACAGTGTACCTATTGTAACTCCAAGCAAATTTTTGAACACCTTCACTTGGGCGAGGAACTATACCATACAGATGAGGCAATAGATGAAGTCACTGAAGATGGTGGTAGATCCCATCTCACCATTGTGAATAGTTACTCTTGTGCAACATAACCAAAGGAGAATAATATGCAAGCCCCATAATGAAATTTCTCCACAAAAAATCAAAGACACTGACCTTCAATAGAAAATAAAGACTTCCAAATAGATATGCAACTAAGAATATGCCTCCAAGATCAAGAAATTCTTCTTCAATCTTCAGGATGTCGCAGGAATCAAAAAACCAAAAAAAAAAAAAGGATACCTAGAGCTGAAACCAAAGAAGGTGACTGGACTGATAAAAAATGCACTGAAATATCTCTCGAATGCCGCTGGAATCTCTGAAATTTGACAATATGATGTGAAGATATGCACTTTTGAGTCCAAAATGGAGGGTTGACTTCAGTTGACTTGAATATTTGATGACAGTAGAATCTTGAAAAATAGAGTGCACCACTGAAAAGTAGACTTCAATAGCTTTCCAACGGTATATCGTGTGTGAATTTTTGATATCGTATGTGGAAGATACGGCCTCCGGAAGAATTATGCCTGATTGGATGTGTCCTGGCTAACGAGGTGCAAAAATATAGCACCCGGGGCTAAAAAAAATAAGCCCTAGGTCGGTGATAGGACCGCGGGTTGAGCACTCACAGTTAAAAAAAAAGTCACCACCCCGTGGGCGGCGTCGAAGCGGCAGGCCGGTGGCGGAGTTGGTGGCTCATCGGTGGCGCAGCCGGGTGGATACATGGCAACGGAGGTCGGCGGAGCAGTGGCCGGAGTCTTCAATGGCAAATGGAGAACTTGGCCGGCGGGAGCAGAAACGGTCGCCGGGAGTCATTGACGGTAGCAGGTGGCCGGGAGATGTTAGCGCTGAAGTCGGATGTCACAAGTAGCTGACGGAGGTCGGGAACAAACCGACAATGGTGATGCCGGATGACGCAAGCGATCGCGGTCAGCAGAAAATTTTTTGAATATTGCAAATATTTGCAATTCAAAAAATTTATTAAAAAATGCCGATAGAAAATAGAGAATGTTGAAAGATAAAAAAATAACCCCAACTATATGTGCCGAAGAAAAAATAATCATGTCGACTGGTGATTAAAATACCAAGTCGAACCACTACAGATTGAAATTTATGCAATGACTATAGAAAATATTGCCCAATAATAGCCAAAAAAAAAAAATTGATTTTTCTAAAAAAAAATTGCCTTGATGGAGGACTGAAAGGGGGATTTTTTTTCTGCAAAACTGTACGGATAGTACAAAAAATTGCAAACCCTAGATAATACCTTGAAGGCTCTCGGATGATATGTCTCCAATTTTGACGAATGAACAGGCGATCTATGGATTTTGAGGCCTTCTAGACGCAATGGAGAGGTCGGAGAGAGCCTAATTTGCACCAGAAATCAGCTTGGTTCCCGGGTAGAACCAACTAGCCTGCAACATAAAACTCCAAGCCTGCTTGAATCTTGCACTCCAAACTTCCTAGATCTAGGGTTGATGTTTCAATGGACTAGCTCTGATACCATGTTAAGATGATGGATTGCACAGCCCCTGAAGCTCCAGAATCTTCAATGCAGGACTTTAGCCATGAAAGATAATCAACCACAAAGAGAAGTGTTGCAACAATGGAATGCTAATTAAAGATTCTATTGATAATATGATTGATATGATATTGATATGATATGATATGATATGATACAAATGAACAAGATGCCTGATTATATAAGCAGGAGGAAAACCCTAATATGCATGAGATGTTGCCAAATGTTATAATCTAACAACATGTGACAACATGTGAACCCTATGGTGATGATCATTAAATGAGGAGATAAGTTCTAGAAGGAATCTTATCCCACAAACTAGGAAGGGAATATTATCCCATTTATTAAATGATTGCAACCTAGGACTAAATGATTAAATGTAAGACCTAAGTTATCTTATGCTAGTGTAATAATTAATTAATTAATTACACCAATAGTAATGGCGGAAGAGGTGGAAATGTGAGAGGTGTGAGTTGTTGTGAAAATGTCGTGGTGTCGAATAAGCCCCCTAGTCCGAACATATCTCCCTCTTCTTGTGAATTTGTGAGAAGAGGTGTTTAGGGTGCTCCATGAAAAGATGTTGATGATGGGTCATAATGTAAAGTGAGAGGAACATTTTTGTGTAATGGGTTGTTGAGTATGTTTTGTTCCAAGGTGGTGTTTGCGTCCAAGTTTTGATTATTAACAAGGGGATGTGATTGAAGAGCATTAAGGAATGTGTTTCCCTTGTTGACATTGGGTTGTGTTGGAGCAAACAATGTTGTGATTTGCAGAATGTTTTGTGTGATGTTTTGAGATGGGGGTGTAGATGAAATGGGAATGGTGGATGAGATCGGAGGAAATGATGTATCCACTATAGTACTCACATCAAAATCTGAAGGCAACTTGGCCCCTTGTTTTGCTAGTTCAAGCATGTACAACGAAGGGTTAAGTCTCATCATGATGTTGATGATTCTATGGTTGTCTGGATTTTGGAGCATTTTCGTCATTTCCTCGCGAGACATTCCAAAGGTAAGGTCCTCCCCTTGATTTTCTTCTTGTGGATTTTTGGATGATGAGAGGATCAATAGATTGCTTGATTTGGCGGGATTCATTTCTGCATTTGTTTGGCTAAGATCGCTTGAAGCAGGTGTTTCTTTGTTGGCTTCCATACTCTTCTTGTATTGAGATCTAGTTAGAACCATAAAACAAGGACCAATTTTTGAGAATATGGGAGATGAATCTCTTGATTCTTTGGATTGATCTCTATTTTATGTTCCAAAGTAGAAAATTTTAGGATGCCTTGAGGATCAAAGGTGATGATATGATGATGATGTTTAGGGATGGATGATATGGATGTTTTTGCTTTTGATAAATCTTAAATGAGACACTAGGCTTTTGGGACTTGCGGATTTTGATTCTTGATTTTGGAGTTTTGAGATTTTGTCCTTGGTTTTGATTTGGATTTTGAAAAAAAAGACCCTAAGATGCTGGATGATGATCTAAGGGATAGCTTTGTTCAAAGGATGATAATTTGAATATGTGTGAGGAGAAGGATGCATCTACCCACACCTATTCAAACAAGAGGATTGTTTCACTAAGCATATGAAGAAGGATTCATCTACATACACTAAGCTAGACAAGATGATTTTGATAACTTTGACTAAGTATATGCAAAAGGATGCATCTACACATACCTAACCAAAGGTGTTTTGATAAATGTTCTCAAGGACCTAGTCTCAATGATTTTGATGATTTTGGTTTTGCCACAAAGCCTAGTATCAAGGATGATTTCAAGATTTTCCAAAAGGTGATGATGAGATGGAATCTGTTTTGATGTTTTGAAGGATGGATGAAAATATTTTGATGTGTTTTTGATCCTAAGATAAACCTAAAAAGATACACTTTGTTTGCCTAGATCTAGGTATTGAAGAGCATGCAAATGCTTCCTAATGACCTTTGTAACCAAGAAATGATTTCATTTGAACACACATTTTCCAATCAATGATTTTTTGCTTTGGGATTATGAGTCTTCAACACATATGACAGTTCTTTTTGCTTAGCTTTGCTTAATGTCTTTATTTTACCAAAAACACTTTCTTCAATTAGGTTTTCAAACTAAGATGTCCAATGTCTTAATTTCTTCAAACCCCACAAGATATGTTATGTGGAAATTCAATGAACTTAAGGCAAGGGTTTCCCTATTGTTTACTTAAGAAGACAAATTGAGATATAATCCAATGTTTAGAAACCTCTAAGGATGTGAATCCCAAGGGAAAGCAATAACATATGGATTGAGTCAATTGTATTTGTCCTCAAAGGGGTTTGAAATTTGGATGATGTTAAGTGTTTGTTCTCATGATGTTTTCGATCAAGCAATGCATTTTGTAACCCAAGAATAAGTACAATCCTATGGATGTGAAAGACAATATTTATTGGATTCCCACTTGGGCAAGTCCAGCTACGCTTATCTCTAGTGGATGGTTAGATGCTTGACCCCACTGGCTCCCCTCCATGGCTCATTAACGTCAATCGGGGCAGCCAAGCATCAACACCCATGAAACTCCCATGGCATGCTTTCCATCTCTACTAGAAGACCGTAAAAGTGTGGGGTGGCTTCGAACGACCATTCTTGCACCAACAAATAGATAAAAGGATTTTGGAAAATTCTAGCACATGGGTTCTAGTAAGGACTTTCCGTTCATAGGAGTTGACCCAACATGGCAAGAGTCCCCTTTGGATCCATCTTGTCGAGTCAACCGCGTGATATTGGTGTTTCTTCCAATATCCACATTTATATCCCATGGAAATACTCTTGGCTTTAAAGTGTTACCGGTTGAGTCATTCCCTTGGGTGAGTACTTTTTCCCCAAGGCAGGCCCTCTAGGATAAACAAAAGCGAATGAAGCACAATATTCGTAACTCGATCATTCCTTGTTGGCAACAAGGATAGAGAATGTACGCAACAAAGCCCCCACTCACACTCACACAAGATTTTGTTCAATTTTAAGCCCAAATCGAAGTGTGGAGGTGATTGCTTTGTCTTAACCCAAAGTCATGGAAAAGGCCTTTTGATTCTCAAGATCGCTATAAAGCGCGAGAGAAGTGCATATGTCCTATTCCAATGGCTTTAGTCTAAGTAAGCCCTCACGAAAAACACAACTACACTTGTTCTTTTTAAACCCTCAAAGCAATATGTGAGTTCATTTTTAGAGCACCAAAAAGACAAGTGATAAACATTTGTTCAATTTGTTAATCCCATAAACAAAATCTAGTAAGTTGTTGGTCCTAAGATTCTTTTTAATCCTTTTGCAAGAAATAAATAAAAAGAACTCTTTTTTAAACCCAAATGAAAGCTAGTGTTCTAAGAAAAGAAGAAGATGACAAATTCCTAGAGAAGTGTTAAACAAACACTTAAGTGTTTAAAAACACTTTGATTAGACAAATTATCATCACCATACTCCTCCTTCCTTTGCCTTCGTTTTCCAACCTACAAAGAAGAAAAATAGTTAAATTCTGGAAAAACACAGAGATTAAAAAGCAAAAAACAAAGGAAGAAGCAATCATAAATTAAAAACGCGTGCTAAAAATTAAATTCTCCCTTTTTGTTGTTTCCCAGTGTCGCAACTTGTGAAGGCGTCGCTGTTTTTTCCTCTCAGCGGTGCTCTTACAACGCCGCTTACCAGTCAGTGGTGCTCTGTGTCGGGACAGAGAGCACGATTGTGTCGCACTTTTCTCCCAGCGTCACACTTTTCGAAAGCGTCGATGTTTAGAATTTTTTGAAACTTCTACAAATCGGCGAGTCCAGCGGCGGAGTTAAGAATTTGAAATTTTTGGCGGGATGAGTCCAGTGGTGCTAAAACAGTGACGTTGGCAAGCTTGCAGTGCTAAAACAGCGACGCTGTCAAGCCTGCGTTGGAATTTCCTGTGTGTTAAGAAAACGCGGAAATTTCAAAGAAAAGTTAAAAATAATGATGTCAAGCCCTCCTTCTAGCGCCAAATGTGCGAACCCTTTTCCTAGTACCTGCAAAACAACATGAATAACCTAGTTAGACAAGGAATTACAAGCCAAAAGAAGGATTCCCCATGAAATCCATTTGCAAACTCAAAATAGTAAAGAAAATAAGCAACACAATAAAATTGATAAACCAAAGATTAAATCCTAATTTAAATAGCAAACACTTGATCCCATGGGGGAATTGGTGCCAATTTGATGTGAAAATTGGCCCTTTCCCAATTCCTATGATGCAAGATTCGAATGTTGAAGAGATTATTGATCCACTTTTGGTGAAAAGATGAGAACTCCAAGCCAAACCTGTAAAAAGCTTAGCTAAGAATATAAATGATGGATGGAAATGGCTAAGTATTTTAGCATGGTAACTTTGCTTGGATTGTGGATGATAAAATGAGGAGAGGAGCTCTTCATTTATAGGATTTCAAGATGGATGAATGTCGAAATTTAAGCAATGTGGGACTAACATTCATCCAATGATATGGTGCCACTTGTCAAGCTATGAATGGATGATGGTTGTGCAAGATTTGGGGTTTGTGCCAATAAATGCCAATATTTGAAATTCAAATTTGTTGAAATGACATGTAAGAGGGAAGGGAAAAATGCAATAAATGCCACTTGGCTCAAGGCAAAGGACATGTAAGATAATTTTATTGTCTTGTTAGATGTACATGTTGACTTGGAATTTTTGAATTCAAATTGAGAGAATATTCCAAAAGATGCCATGTGAGGGAAAATAGGGATTTAATAAATGAATTAAATCTATTTTCATGTGCAACTTGCATTATCTAGAGGATGTGACATGAGATTAGATTAAATTAATCAAGGGTTAATTAATTTAACAAGAGATTACATGATGTGACTTATTTGACTTAGATTTATGAATTTATTTAAATCAAATAAGAGAGGAATATGATAAGAGGATAATTAAATAAAGATTTTGATTTATTTAATAAAAGGGGATGGTGTTAGATTAAATTAAACAAGGTTTTAATTTATTTAATTTAATAGATAGACTTTAGAGATTTAATCAAATAAATTGATTATTAAATAGGGATAATTAGATCATATGGATTGATTTAATTAACAAGAGAAGGTGGCTTAATTAGACAAAATGATTTATTTAATTAAGAGACGAATATTGATGAATTTAATCAGATAGGGGGATTTGATTAAATGGTTAGAGCGAGGGATTATTTAGGAAGAAATGATGTTAGTAAGTCAGGATCAAATGCACGATGTCAATCAGTATATTTTCGATGTCTACAATAGTTATGGTTCAATTAGGGTTACAATTCAATTATAGTTAGAGTTACTATTGCAAATAAGATTATGAATAGGGTTATAATTATGGTTAGGGTTAGAGTTAGAATTAGAACTAGATATAGGGTTAGGATTACAATAAAATTAGGATTAAGTTTCAATTATGGTTAGGGTTAGCATTTTGGTTCAATTATATAAAAGTATATATATTTTTTATTTTAAAATTAAATATATTAATATATAATATTTTTCAAAACTTAATTATAATATTATTATATATTAATAAAAAAATTTATAGTTATATATTAAAAAAATTATAATATATAATAAAATACTATTATATAATTAAATATTAATTTATTTAATGTATTTCATCTTGTGCATAGAATATGGTAAGGGAGAAACCCTATATTCTTATTCCATCCCTCTTCCAACCATAACACAAATTATAAATTACAAAATATAAGGCCAATATTTATTTTACATATTTTTGGCCTTTTATTACTTTTATTTATCAAATTCCACCTAATCAACCTTAGGAAAAATAAAAATTTAAAATAAACTAGATGAAAAATATTTTTGGTGATGTTGATCGCCTATGGACCCGAATGCTCTTGCATCAAACACGCCAAGTAAATTGAATTTTGTGAGTATGACTCACAAAATGGAGTTGAGTAGTAGGACTACCCTTCCAGATTGTAAACAACCTGCAACAAACTCCACCACTGAATCAAACCTGTATCCTTCTTTCTTCCATCACTTCTTCCACCATCTATCTGGAACACTATGCATCCTCCTACACCATCTTCTCTCTTCCTTCACCCTTGTGAGACCAAGCCCACCACAAACCGACAACCTCCACCAAGAAGAATCTTCATGTTCTTTAGCAATACCTCCATTCAAATCTGTACTAACAAAATCTATTTACACCTCCCCTGCATTCAACTCTTCAATTGCATACATCTCATTATCTTTGTCATAATAACCAAAATTAGAAAACTTAACCATTACCTCAAGGATTTATCTCTCTATTGTTGTTGCAATATCTTCTTCTCCACCACCATCGACTGTTTCATCTTCTCCATCTACATCTTCTTCCATTATCCTTTCAACCTTCTCTTCCTTCACTTGCATATAGTAAGGTAAATCAACTACTACCTCTTTCTCCTCTACTACAACTTCTCCTTTTCCTGCAAACAAAACAAAGTCAACATGTTCATGGGACTTATATTCTCCCACCTGTATCTCCTCCATCCCCTTAGCACATTCATCAGTCACCTTCCCTTCAAATAAGATATATATCTTCCTTATCTCCTCTTTGAGTAGGAGATCTTCTTCATCTTCACCAAGTTCTTCATCAAATATAGGACCCTCAAAGTCCATCATATTAGCTTCTACTTCCTCATTTACCTCATTTGTTGCAACTTCTTTCATCTCATCTTTCATGCCTTCCAAAAGACATGTCTCATTAGCTTTAGATTCATAAACTTCTACCCATTGTTTCATCTTCTTTCTTCCCTGCATTCAAAATATTATTAGAATGATAAACAAAGTTACTATTACCTTTTATCCTTGCCCAATCTGCTTTCAAATCTTCCACTGCTTGTTTCAGCTCCTCAAATTCTCTCACCCTGTCCATCCTCAATTTTTTCTTGAGTTCCTCAAGTCTAGGAACTGTCAAAATCCATCCAATAACAAAATTCCTTCTTCCCTTAGACATAATAAATCAACTTCTACAACTCACACAAATTGTATACCATATACCCAATAAAGATATGGAAGATGCACCTCTCAAAATTCCATCTACCCACACTCACAGTGGAGGAATTTTTGCACACTACCTAGCTTATCCCTATCAAAGGAATACACTTGAATTCTTAAAAAGCCATCACCTTAGGCTCTCTATAGTTACAGGACTCAGCACACCTACAACAAAATATTAGAGCTCAAACAAACAAACTTCACTGCTTCACTTCTCCAATCCCACAGTCCTAGTGCAATCACTCTGCACACTCAGGAACTTCCTACTCTGATATCACTAATGTAGGAGGAAAAACTCCAACCTCCTGACATATCTCAAATCCACACACTTAGTATTATCACAAGACACATCCTCATAACACAACAAAGAAAGATGTTTGAATTAACATCAACTACACATTCATCACAACAATGTTCAAATCATAGACTCTACTGAAACATGGTTTTTCAATAAATGAATGAAATTACATCAAAGGGGAAACTATGGGGTTGATCACAAACACTTAAAAAATGATTACCAAACTAAATTAAATACAATAGTAAACAAGTTTTCCATAACAACAAACTAACTTGCATCAAAATAATCCAGCTCTCCTTCACTTTGTAGCTCCTATAACCTATTGAACAACACACTAACATGTATACCCAAAAAAATCACTTACATGCATCCATGGAAACTAATCCAAAACCTCCTCACACCTACAAAAAAATTGATTTATGATAGCAAAACAAATTCACACATTTTTCACCTTCAAACTATCAAGTTTGTCTTCATTCCTGAACCTTCATCCTAAAAATCTTCACCTAAACCCATTGATGCTTCCACCTTTGAATCCCCCATCACTTGTTGTTGTTCAAAACCACTTCGTACCTACAAATAACACACATACAAAACCTCCAAATCTCACATCCAACGCCTTCTCCTTCCCCTCTTCATTTTCCTGCAAAGGCATGCGATAAGATTGCAGCAATGCCACCCCAAAAACTCCAAAATCTACCTTTAATTCTCTATTTCACTCTCCAAAAACTACCTATCCAAGAATTCACCCCCAAGAATGAATAATATAACATTATCCCACATTAAATTAATTAATTGAAACATTTAAAACTTCCTCAATTCCACTTTCCTTCATTTTTCCAAGCTTAGAAGTCAACTTGGTCTCCAAGTCCTAGAAAATAAGGATCCTTTAAGAGTTGTAACTGCCACTCAACTTGGGCACCCATATCTTTTTGCAATATTTTTAAGAGCGATAGATGAGTTTTCAATAGTTATAACTTCCAAAAAATTGATGCCCTCCTTTTCCTTTTAATATTTTTGAATGAATGACAAGGATTGGATTGCCACCTAGACTAGGCAATTTGGAAGTTTTACAAAATATAAGGTCAATATTTATTTTACATATTTTTGGCCTTTTTCTTACTTTTATTTATCAAATTCTACCTAATCAACCTTAGGAAAAATAAAAATTTAAAATAAATTAGTTGAAAAATATTTTTGGTGATGTTGATTGCTAGTGGACCTAGATGCTCTTGCATCAAACATGCCAGGTAAATTGAATTTTGTGAGTATGACTCACAAAATGGAGTTGAGTAGTAGGACTACCCTTCTAGATTGTAAACAACCTACAAAAAACTCCATCACTGAATCAAACCTGTATCCTTCTTTATTCCATTGCTTCTTCCAACATTTTTCTAAAACACTATGCATCCTCCTACACCATCTTCTCTCTTCCTTCACCCTTGTAAGACCAAGCCCACCACAAACCGACAACCTCCACCAAGAAGAATCTTCATGTTCTTTAGCAATACCTCCATTCAAATCTGTACTAACAAAATCTATTTGCACCTCCCCTGCATTCAACTCTTCAATTTCATACATCTCATTATCTTTGTCATAATAACCAAAATTAGAAAACTTAACCATTACCTCAAGGATTTATCTCTCTATTGCTGCTACAATATATTCTTCTCCACCACCATCAACTATTTCATCTTCTCCATCTACATCTTCTTCCATTATTCTTTCAACCTTCTCTTCCTTCACTTGAATCTAGTAAGGTAAATCAACTACTACCTCTTTCTCCTCTACTAAAACTTCTCCTTTTCCTGCAAACAAAACAAAGTCAACATGTTCATGGGACTTATATTCTCCCACCTGTATCTCCTCCATCCCCTTAGCACATTCATCAATCACCTTCCCTTCAAAGAATATATCTATCTTCCTTATCTCCTCTTTGAGTAGGAGATCTTTTTCATCTTCACCAAATTCTTCATCAAATATAGGACCCTCAAAGTTCGTCATATTAGCTTCTACTTCCTCATTTACCTCATTTGTTGCAACTTCTTTCATCTCATCTTTCATGCCTTCCAAAAGACATGTCTCCTCAACTTCAAATTCAAAAACTTCTTCCCACTCATATTCTTCTTTCGCAGTGTCACATGTGTGACATTGTTTCATCTTCTTTCTTCCCTACATTCAAAATATTATTAGAATGATAAACAAAGTTACTATTACCTCTTATCCTTGCCCAATCTGCTTTCAAATCTTCCACTGTTTGCTTCAACTCCTCAAATTCTCTCACCTTGTCCATCCTCAATCTTTCCTTGAGTTCCTCAAGTCTAGGGACTGTCAGAATCCATCCAATAACAAAATTCCTTCTTCCCTTATACATTTTAAATCAACTTCTACAACTCACACAAATTGTATACCATCTACCCAATAAAGATCTAGAAGATGCACCTCTCAAAATTCCATCTACCCACACTCACAGTGGAGGAATTTTTGCACACCTTCTACCCAACTTATCCCTATCAAAGGAATACACTTGACTTCTTAAAAATTCATCACCTCAGGCTCTTTGCAGTTATAGGACTCAGCAAACTTGCAACAAAATATTAGAGCTCAAATAAATAAACTTCACTGCTTCACTTCTCCAATCCCATAGTCCCAGTGCAATCACTTGCACACTCAGGAACTTCTTGCTTTGATACCACTGACGCAGGAGAAAAAACTCCAACCTCCTGACATAACTCAAATCCAAACACTTAGACTTATCACAAGACACATCCTCATAACACAACAAAGAAAGATGTTTGAATTAACATCAACTACACATTCATCACAACAATGTTGAAATCATAGACTCTGTTGAAACATGGTTTTTCAATAAATGAACGAAATTACATCAAAGGGGAAACTATGGGGCTGATCACAAACACTTACAAAATGATTACCAAACTGAAATACAATAGTAAACAAGTTGTCCATAACAAAAAACTAATACCAAACTGAAATACAATAGTAAACAAGTTGTCCATAACAAAAAACTAACTTTCATCAAAGCAATCCCACTCTCCTTCACTTTGTAGCTCTTGTAACCTACTGAACAACACACTAACATGCATACCTAAAACAATCACTTACATGCATCCATGGAAACTGATCCAAAACCTCCTCAAACTTGCAACAAAATTTATTTATGATAGCAAAACAAATTCACACATTTTCCACCTTCAAACTATCAGGTTTGTCTTCATTCCTACACCTTCATCCTACAAATCTTCACCTGAACACACTGATGCTTCCACCTCTGAATCCCCCATCACTTGTTGTTGTTCAAAACCACTTCATAACTACAAATAACACTCATACAAAACCTCCAAATCTCACATCTAACACCTTGTCCTTCCCCTCTTCATTTTCCTGCAAAGGCATGTGACAAGATTGCAACAATGCCACCCCAAAAACTCCAAAATCTTTCATTAATCCTCTATTTCAATCTCCAAAAACTACCCAGCCAAGAAGTCATGCCTAAGAATGAATATTCTAACATTATCCCACATTAAAATAATTAATTGCAACATTTAAAACTTCCTCAATTCCTCTTTCCTTCATTTTTCCAAGTTTAGAAGACAACTTGGTCTCCAAGTCCTAAAAAATAGGGATCCTTTAAGAGTTGTAACTGCCACTCAACTTGGGCACCCATATCTTTTTACAATATTTTTAGGAGCATTAAATGAGTTTTCAATAGTTATAACTCCCAAAAATTTGATGCCCTCCTTTTCCTTTTAATATTTTTGAATGAATGACAAGGATTCAATTGCCACCTAGATTAGGAAATTTGGAAGTTTTACAAAATATAAGGCCAATATTGATTTTACATATTGATGGCCTTTTATTTTTTTTTGATCGGTAAATTGTTGGTTGTTTATTACTTTTATTTATCAAAACCTAATTATATTTGTAGTCATAACCCAAACCCAAACAATAAATCTATTACAAAACCATGAACCTAACTCCAATCCTAATTCTTACCATAACCCTAATTTATGTAATATTTAAAATCTACTTCTATCTCAAAATGTAATCTTAACAAAAACTCTAATTAAAATTCTATCTCCAAGCATAACTCTAAGGCTATTAGAAAACCCAACTTTAATATATGTATACTAACTTGAATCTTATTTGTATATCCAACAGTAATCCAAACCCTAAGCTTAATTATATCTCTATCAATAACCCTAAATATAATTCTAAAACTAATGTTAATCATAACCCTTATCATAACCCTTCACTTACATTAACCCTAATCCTTAACTTAATCATAATCCAAACAATATTAATATAATATTACATTAACATTAAATAATAACCTTATAATATTTACTAATTTAATAATAATTTATTAAATATTATAATATTATTATTACGCCGAGAGGTGTTTACAGTGAAAGCAAACTTGTGTCAATAAAAACTCGGTAAATAAAAATTGACGGGCTGCTGACAATTACGAATATTGCATGGTATTTTTAATGCTAACAATTACGAATATTCCATCACATTGCATGCAAACTGTTTCGATACAAAATGAGATTATATTTCAGTTTGCTACAAAAAAATTGTTGCTTTCGATAGAGCTCACAAATTTGGCTCTATTTTGGTCTGCTTGCATGTTTTGTTGCAGATGTTGTACATGGATTTTAGTGTATCTTTCCTCTTGGTAACATCCATTTGAATCTAGATGCAAAGCTTGCTAATGGAAAGTATGGAAATGTTGAAGATGGAAACGAGTTGATTCTATTTATTTGAAAAATTTATGATTCATATGAATCATTGGGAATCGATAAGATCTTAAGGTTGGTTTGTGATTATACTCGTGAGTTGCAGCAATGGAAGATCTGAAGGTTGAAGTGCTCAAAATTTCCATGGTGGCTCTAGTGGTCTCGTTGTGCAGGCAGCGCATGTTTTTTTGCAACCTGGACCTCTTTTGGCTACCCATGAGCAAACCACAAAAGCTTCTTTTCTACAGATTGTTGCCTGCAAACATTTTTTCTTCTGTGGTAGACAACCTAAAGAAAAGCTTCTTTAGGGTTCTGGTGCATTTCTATCCATTTGCAAGATAGTTGGTTATTGGGAAAATATCAGGTAGACCAGAGATCGATTGCAACAATGGTGGAGTAGAATTTGTGGAAGCACCAATCACTATGGCTTTACAGGACCTGGAGAAAGAGGAGTTTCAACATAACTCATTTTTCAAAAATCTCTCCTATTCCTAGAAGCCACTTTGCACATGAATTTCTCCCATCCTTTCATTTCAATCCTTTTACAAAAAAAAATAGGGTTTGTCATCATTAGTGCAGGTCTAGCAAGCAAATTCCACACATCCATAGCGAAAAAATTGGCTAAAGAGACTCACACGAAAGCTTGTCTTTGCAAAACTAAAAGAAAGCAAGAACTCATGGTATGTATGTCGGTTTGTCTTTTGTAGCTCCTCCGCAAGTTTATATTATCAATTCTCATGGCACTCTATTGAATTTCATGTTTGTCTTCCAATGGTGGGTGGGTTTTTGTTTGTTCTTGATTTGGTTTACATGGTTTGTTGTTAGAGCATGCGACAAAGATTCTAGATAGTATAGAGTGGATATATGGGAGAGTGTATTAGCATTTGTAGCATTATATTGGTCTGTGTTTGTTCTATGTGATATGGATTTAAGGTGGAATACTGTTTTTGCTGATAAAAAATTGTTGATACTTGATATGGGTGATAAAATTTGGTTTATATTTGATTTGGGTATGTGCAGGTAAGAAGGATGTTGACTTTAGAGGAGAATGAAATTGGACCTCCATGGTTGAAGTCGTTGTTGCAGAAAAGCTTCTTCATTCCCTACAAAATTCATGGAGATTCCAACCAATGCGAGTGCAACATGTATTGCCTTGATTGTATGGCAGGTGGATTATGCACCTATTGCCTTGAACATCACAATGATCATCACATTGTCAAGGTATAACAGTCTCTATGAAAAAGCATTAAATTTTAAGAGCTTGCATAGCCTGATTGTTATTGGAGGACCTTATCAACATTGTATGATTGTCTACTTGAGCGTAGAAATAGTAGCAGTCAAGGATTATGTTTGAAATGGCCTTAGCTCTTTCCTAATTATAACAAAGGTGAAAATCTATCAAGCTCAGTGCTTTAAAGTTAAGCCTATCTTCAAGGATTCATGGTGCCCACCTATACCTCTTTTGAGAGCATGATTAGTAATGAAAATCCCATCAAGCTCAATGCTTAGACCAATCTTCAAGGATTCACAGTGTCCCCTATACCTCTTTTGCGAAAAATGGTTAGTAATGAAAAACCCATCAAGCTTAGTGTTTAAGCCACCCTTCAAGGATTCATAGTGTCCCCTCTATACCTATTTTGAGAAAATAATTAGAAATGAAAAACCCATTGAGCTCAGTGGCTAGGCCAATTTTCAAGAATAGAGTGCGACCCCTATACCTATTTTGAGACAATGAATAGTAATTCCCTATGTTTTTGTTATATAATTGTCTATTTAAGAGTGGAAGATTGTTTTGTATTTGCCTAATTGAGTTTCCCTATCCTATTGATCTTACATGGTGTTTTTGTTCAATTTGGGTACTGTTAGGTTTTGCAATGGTGTTATTGAAGAGGTTTTCACAAAAAAATAAGATTTTTCTTAATTTAATATTTGGGTTATTTTTAGTGGATCATGATAGAGTGAAAAATGCATTTTGATTAGGAATTTGTGAATTGTGAAGTTATCTATGTCAAGGGTTACCTTACTGAATCATCATTAGGGTGAAGAATGCATTTGTATTAGGAATTTGAGAATTGTAAAGTTATCTATTTGAAAACAATCAAATCAATAATATTTTTAATGTTGATGATGAATGAACAAGGGTTACTCCCAACCTTGATAATTTGCAAGCTGTGAAAGCTAAATATAACCGGTTAAGTGATAGTTTTTCATGGCATTTATTGTATTCCTTTTCTTATGAACAGATACGAAGATCTTCCTACCATATTGTAATCAGGGTGTCTGAAATTCAGAAGATTTTGGACATCACGGGCATACAAACATACATTATCAATAATTCCCAGGTTGTTTTTCTTAATGAGAGACCTTAGCTCAGACCAGGGAAAGGTGTGACTAATACCTATGATATATGTGAAAGAAGTATTTTGGATTCATTTAAGTTATGCTCTCTCGGCTATAAGGTATAAGCAAGCAAACAAGTAACCCCTCTTTAACATTTTAGCCAATTTGATATAAGCTATCAATTAGGGATAATGGTGTATGAGGAGGTCCTAAGAATAATATTACTTGGGTGATAATTTTTTGGTGATAAATCCAAAAGATGATAGGAAATATTTAGAAATCTATGAGGGGAGTGTGCGTTTGTACTTTTTTTAACCATACCAATTGGACTAGACTAAATTAGGTCTATTGTTTGTGTTTGTTTAGGTAGCAGGTATAAGACGTAATCTTTGTAACATGACATTTATGTTACAACCTAAACAACAACAACACCAACATCAAGGGAGGGTTGAATCTAATCAGGATTCAACTTCCTACAAGAGACAGAAGATTCAAAAGAGTTTCAAGAACAATTTCAATGTCAAGGATTTAATCAATGCATATAAGAAAGGCCAAGAACAAGTTGGCCATGGTGATAACTCAAGTGAAGAGACAACTATAATCAATTATAGCCCCAAAGGTAACATTTCACAGGACATCTCACCCCAAACTCCTCCACCCATGATAACAAATTATAGAACAACAAGAAAAAGAAAGGGTATACCTTTTAGAGCCCCCCTCTGGGGAGTCTCTATCCTAGCTATATTTATTAGGAGGGTACATAAAAAATTTACTCTGTAACTACGACAAATTTTCCTGCTTTCAATGACTGTTTAGTCTCGTGGAGATCTAACCTAGAAAAGAGCATGAAAACAAATTAAGTTGTTTGTCTTGGTCCCATAGACTGTTTAGTCTCGTGGACATCATTAAAATATTTCATTCATTCATTCAATGGATCAATGAATATGTACAAAGTATATACACAGCAGGCTGCAACCCATGTACATATATATACACACACGTCAACACATGTTCATGGAGGTTGGGTTTGTAATAGAAAGCATTCATCAGCCTCAGTTTCTACTTTTGCATAAGTACTCCTTTAGCAAGATGTGCACATTAATATAAAGGAGCATTTATATTATACTATAAAACATGAAGCATATCTTAGAATATGTACAGTCAAGGAGAGATCAGATTGTGGTGATTGATTATTATGTTTGAGGTAGGGGGAAGAAGTAAACCCCAAAAGTTAAATTGTATATATATTCAAAATTAAAGGATATATATGTATATTGTAGTTTCGGATGGAAACAAACCCCAATGGAAAAAGATGTATAGAAAGTACATTTTAAGTGCAGAGAGCCCATTATTGCAACAAATCAGAGTTGTGCATGCTTTGTAACAGAGCATGGAATACTAATTGATGTTGTTATAGCTTTTAGATTAGAATTACATGGGCCCATTTCTCTCTTTTGACTTCACATGTATGTATGGTCATAAATCAAAGAATCGGATCTTATCCCACCATTTTATTTTTTTGTAATTTACAACTTAACAATTATTGCTTGGCAATAAGGGCGGTCAAGGATCTTGTTTTTTCCTATAGTCTTTCACACTTAAATCAGTTATGCTCTTATAAGTCTTCACCTTATTTTTCCTAGGTCAAGTCATGGGCTGACCATGAGCATGACCAGAATAGACAAGATTGTCACAAGTTAATAAAGCCAAGGCATGGCAATTTGAGCACTGAGGATTTGCTCTTGGAATAATCATGTCATGACAAACATGATAAGGACAAAATGGATGTTAGCAATCAAAATTTAGCTCAAAATAAGGACAAAATGGATGTTAGCTTGATGTGCACATATATCAGCCTACTGATCTTGAAGTTAGCAATCAAAATTTTGACAAAATGGATGTTAGCAGTGGGAGCCCTTCTCCTTTAATGGGTACATTTAACTGTTAAATGTATATGGAAAGCAACAATGTCAGATGTTGCTAGGACCAATCAATATCAAGGAAAGAAGTTTGACTCATGTAGTCAAGCATTGTTATTTTTGCATTGTGGACATTTTTCAGTTCTTCATGACCGTTTTATACTATTGAAATTTAAAATTGAGTTCAAATTTTATGAAAAATCTTATGAATGTGAGAAATAAGTAGGTATTATTTAGAAGAAAGTAATGTAATTACATATCTTCATTTGTAATTGTTTATAATACTTATTTTATTTTTAATTTAGAATAATATTTCATTAAAATTCTCTATACTTTTAAATTATATGCTTTAATTGTTTTCATTATAATTGAGTGCAACATTGTGCATTCTTACAAAATGTTTTTTTGGTATTTGAGATATATGAGCAAATAGTATACATAGTATATTTGTTCTAACTTGTTCATATTTGCATTCCTTTAAAATTTAATCAATTATTAATATTGATCAATATAAATCTGAAGCACTTTTACACTTGAGTTCAATGTTAAAAATAAAATATTATTAAATTTTAACACTTTTGATTAAGTAGATCAATTAAAGAAAATTTGTAAATTTATTAAACATATTTTTGAATACATATTTTTTTAGCGTATTTAATGATCCATTTAAACACAAAATATAGAATTAGGTCAAGATAGTTACCAACTTATTGTTCAAAAATAATTAATGTTAATTTTAACTATTTTAAAACATCGTGATTACATATATTTTTGGTGGCTTAACAAATATCCTCTTTAAAAAAGTTTTAAAAAAAAAAAAAAAATTGTAAATAAAATTCAATTAATATTATAATTAGGCTATTTTATCACTCTTAGATTATTTTATTTACTTAAGAGCTATTTAAGGATTATTTTATTCTATTTATATTATAGGTTCCTCCAAAAGATATATCTAGTGTACATTACATATATTTACGCCGAGAGGCGTTATACAGTGAAAACATTCAAAGAATATTCTCCGTAAAGTTTTTGAAGTTGTATTAAAAATGACAGCCAAATGGAAGTAACATAGAATTTACCAATGAAAAAAAAACTATTATATTTCCTAAATTTAAGTAAAATTAACGTCCTTGCTGGCAGTGATTACTATTGGTAGTTACAGAGGAAATGATACTCGAAGATGCATGAAAAAAATGACCACCGGTAGTGGAAGAGAATGAGGTATGTAACTGACATGCAAACCGTTTCAATACAACCCATTCGATTCCATCACATTGCATGCAAACAATAAGTTATCTGTGGATTTGGTTGTAGGGCACTATGTATGACGATATACGATCTATGAAAATAGTTTGAGGAGGAAACACCTGACTAGGCAAAGTATAACAGAGAAGAATGTGCTCGTAATCTGGTGGATTCTCTTGCTTTAAGGCGCTTAATTCATCTCCATGGAAATCGATCAAGAAGTTAGGTGACAAGGATTTCAGTTACTTCACATTTGATATGATGATTGCTTGGGAATATCCAAGTGTAGAGCAAGATCAAGAGGAGGATCAACTAAGAGGGATAGAAATGGAGGTGAAGGAGGCTGAAGATGAGTCCTCGCTTTTCTATTCTGACTTGACGCCTATGTTGGTGAGTTGATGGCCGCATGCTTTTCAATGTTTTTTTATTTAAATATTCTCAACTGTGAATGAATTTTTCTCTTCTGTTGTCTTCTCAACTATTTTGATTATTTGCTTCTCTACTCATGTTTTTCTCAACTTTCTATTCTGGGTGTACTATAAATGTAGTTTTGTTTGAGTGATTTGGGAGGTTTACTGATTCCGCTTTGATTTGCTTTGTTACCATAGACACGTGATAGCATTGCCACCGTTGAAACATTTAAAAAATACAACATGCATTTGCAGTAGCTAATGGCAGTTTGGATGATGCAAACCATGAATCAGCAGGAATATCTGCGGTGAAAAGAGTTATGGATTTCCACTTTTATGACATTGACACGCTGCTCCATCTTGTTAAGCTTGTCATGGATGCAATGTCTCATTAATTTGGTGTTTGTAACATCATCCCTTGTGAATAAAGTTGTGTTGATCTTAGTTACTTATTCAGGTAAGCAGGCCATAGGAATGAGAAAATGATTGCTATGGCCATTACTGCCCTGCTCAAATTCTGCCATTTATTTATGCTGGAATGAGTTATTCATAACTGTACAATATGTACAATGATTTGTGATTTGTATAAAATATTTTTTCCCTTGTGGTATCCGAAAGTTGAAACAATATTAATAGTAAACATTTTTTATCTTTTCAAGGACACAACAAAAGAGGTGGTCTTGTCCCTATCTGAGATGTATGGGAATATGTAGATAATGAATTTTGACAGATAAGACATGATCATAAAATTCATCCTTTTGAGGTTTTTTAAACAATGGATTATCCATAATGGCAATCTCTCAGCACCTGATGTGATTCTTATAGTGTTGCTCAATCTATACTTTTTGATAATTAAGAGCAAGCTGCTCTTGCTATTCTTTTTGATTAAATAAAATGTGGCACGAGTTCAAGCTACAAAGCCCCACCACAGGATTTCGAATTTAAATTCAACGAATATTTGCCATTTTCACAAGTGTATGAGGTGATAGGGGATTCTTAACCAGTCGGCACATTGTGTGATCTGTTTGTAAAGTATTTGCCAAGAGTTGAACCTAAGACCTCACTTTTGCAAGCCAGCTATGTTACTGAACCAGCTGCACATGTCATATTTGGACTGCTGGTCAATTTTATTTCGACTAAAATCAAAATTATAACATAACAGCCCTAAGTTTTGCAAAATCATTAGGATTTTGTATTCATTTTTCATCTTGATGATGGATACTATTGTTTCATCTGAAACTTTGATGAAAAATGAAACGCACAATTTTCCACAAAAGGATGTTTAGTACTGTTACTTGTAATTGCAGGCGGACGTGGAGAGCAGTGTGGGGGAGGCGGCATTTATATGGTTAGCTCTAGCAATGCCTCTGGTTGCTGACGTTGTAAGCGCTCATTTCCAGTTCCAAACTCTCACCGCCTCTACAGCAGGACGACTTCCCTTTCCTTTATACAATAACTATCTCAATCAACTGCACAAGTAATATTTTCTCTCTTTTCCAAAATTTATATTATCTTTCGTAATAGATGTACTAATCTTGGACTGGTATGCAGAGGTATGAAACTTGTAGAGAGTCAGTGTAATACCTCATTAGGTCTTGGGGAAAAGGAAAGAGTATCACACATTGATGGCACTGCAACAACACAAAAAGTAGTGCTCCATATTGGTGGGACCAACTGGCCTTGTTTGTACATCCTCATTCACTCTCTCTCCTCTCCTTTGTTCTTGTAAAATTTTGATGATCGGGACGGTTGACGTTAACCAACTATGTGTTGTATTTTGAGACCTTGGGAATTGTTACCTACGCGAAGGCTATAAAGATTGAGCTCTCAACAAGTACGCAACATCAAGTAAAAGCAGACTCAACAGGCCCTTGGGGTACCCTTCTCTACGACAAGGCTGTCATTTGCATCTCACCTGATATGTAAGGACATCACTCTCTGTGAGGGTTTGCATTTTTCGACTAGCAAAGCAGTCAATGTTTAAAAACCTGTGGCCTCCTGCATTTAACACCTATTGCTTACTAATCTAGCTACTGACCATTAAACTGATGGGTGTGAGTAGTTGTATAATTAAGTTTCAGGATATAAAAACAGAACGAGTTGATTCTATTTGGGTGGAAGAAACAGAAGAACCAAAAGTGGAAAATGTTTCCAATTGATTGTAAGTGTTAATTGAGATTTCAATGCCATTTCTTGCTCAAAAAGTATGGAATATGCTTAAACACTAGAAGAAAAAATTAATTTGATTTGGCGGTACAAGTGAGTGCAGAGGACTACAATAGCTGCAACACGATGAATCTGATTGCCTCTTTCAAGGACGGGAACACAGTGTTTCCATTCCCTACCCATGGCTGCAACTCCCTCCCCTACACCCACCTCCGTTGCTACTCCCATGACAGATCTTGGTTTAGTTTTATTATTCATTTAACTATTTGAGTTGGACTTAATACTACTTTAATTATTCAGGATTTGTTTATGTTGGGTGTTTGATTAAGGAACAATGCTTTATGATTTATCCCTTTGTAATTGAAGACAGGGAGGCACTTCAGTAAGAAATCTTCTTCTGATTTGTTGCTTTTTTTTTCCAAAAATTTTCAGTTGTTTTACTCTAAAAGATTCTTTAGAGCTTTTTGGTTAACCTGTATATAAATATGGGCTTTCTGATTTCAAATAAAAACATCCACGTATGTGCCTGGCACAGTAAGTGAATAGCTGTATTCACAAGTATGTGGGAATTTTATGATAGTCTGAGTTCAAAATATGGGATCTTGAATTACTGTGAATACTGATCCTGAATTGTTACTTTGGTTCCATGGAGGTGAATTGGCGACGCATATGACTGGTGTTAATGAAGTAAGTTATGTCAAATGCGGTTGTGGCACGAAGCTTGACATCTTATTTAGGTGCTTCAATTGGTACCAATACAGCACCAACAAAAATTCCTGAAATTCATTTTTTAGTTGGTTACGGTTTAATGTAAGCCGTGTATTTTCCCGTGTTTAATTTAGAAAGGAAACCCGACATCTTTGGTTTGTGGGATTTAGTGGTTTAGATATGCTTTAGCTTTTTGCATTCAGTTGTAATGGAAACTGAATATTTTCACCTCTTGTTTGTAATCGATTATAGATGAGTTTTTATTTAATTCTATAACTAGATAGACATCCAACATTTTTGGAATTGAGTCGCTATAATAAAGGTGTGGATTATTTTTCTTTTGCCTTTGCAGGCCTTACAATTGCTTCTCGGGACATTAATAAAGCTTGAAAAATGTATTTTTCTTTTATAACAGATAAACACATAGAATTTGGTTGTATTTCTAATTAGATGTCATGATCATGCATTGGCGCTTATAGGTTAATATAAAATATGTTTCATCATCTATTTAGTTTCATGTATTGGATAATCATGCAACACATATTCATATCTTTAATTTTTTAAATGAATTTTGAAATCTTGTTTGGTTGCCATTTTAAAGATTTATTATTGTAAATTAGTTTTGGTTGTCATTTTAAAGATTTATTATTGCAAATCAGCTTATATAAAATCTTCACTTATATGTTAAAATATATTAATTGTTTGTTGGGTATTTGAATAGATTACATATAATTAGATAAAGAATTAGTAGAACATTCATTTGAACATTCAAAATTCATCCATATTTTATTTTATTCAAAAATATAATATATTTATTAAAAGAACTAAATTAAAGGTTTCACTAAAGATTTTATTGTATAAAAATATAAAAACTTAAATATAGAGTCTAATAAAAAAATAAGTATAAAAGTAAGTTTATAAAAGTAAAGTTTATAAATTTAGCAACGTGGTAAGTTTATAAATTTAGAAATGTAATAAAAGAACTTACTAAATTTTATAAAAGTTTTGAAATTAACTTAAGCAATCTTTTCCAATCAAAAATATTATTTATCATAATATGATATTGTAAAATATGTGAGGTTTCTAAAATTTAGATAATTAAGTGTGAATGAACTTTGTTAAATGTACTATTACATATACATTTATACATTAATAAACTAAAATTACAAGCAAAAATATTCTTTGATATCATTATTAAATATTTTATCACACTAGAATAATAATTAAATTATAAAAGAATGAAAAATAATTATTTTTAAAAAAAAATCTAAATTAACTATTTAAAATTAGAAATTAGAAAATTAAATTAAAAAAATCTTAAATTTACAATTACACAAAAATATGTTTCTAAATTATTTATTTAAATCATAAAAAATATTCAATTTAAAAAAAAAATGAAAAATATTTCAAAAAGAAAAAATCATTCATATTCTATTTTTTTTCAAAATTAATATATATTTATAAAGAAATATTATAAATTTAAGGTTTCACTAAATATTTTATTGTACAAAATAATAGCAACATAAATATGCATTTAATAGAAAGACTTTTCATAATAAGTGCACATTTAAAATCATGTTAAAAAATTACAAAATTAAATACAAAGAACATATAATAAATTTATTATAACAAATAAAAATAAGTTCTTAAAATAATTTATATAATATTATTATTATGGTTAGGGTTAGATTACAATTTAATTAGGGTTAAGATTACAATTTTGTCAAGGTTAAGTTTTAATTAGGGTTAAAGTTCAATTAGGTTGATCGTCCAATTATGGTTAAGGTTGGGTTTAGATTAGTGTGAGGGTTCTACGATTTAGTTAAGGTCAGGATTCTTATAGTTTTATAATTATTTCTATGTTTAATTAGGATTAGAATTACAATTTGCAAGGTTAGGGTTCAATTAGGGTTAGAGTTCTAGGATGAATTAAGGTTAGGGTTCAATTGGGGTTAGAGTTCTAGGATGAATTAAGGTTAGGATTCTTATAGGTTTATAATTATTGCTATGTTTAATTAGGATTAGAATTAAAATTTGCAAGGTTAGGGTTAGATTAGTATGAGGGTTCTAGGATGAATTAATGTTAGGGTTTGTATAGTGTCACAATTACTATTACAATTCAATAAAGATTAGGGTTAGGTTTGACATTATGATTCATTTGAGGTTAGGGATGGGGTTAGCCTTTAATTATGCTTATATTTTGGTTAGGGTTAGTGTTCATTTAGTAATAGATTAAATATATTATAATAATATTTTAAATATAATAATTTATAGGGAGTGGACCATGGTTAGAATTACAGTGAGGGTAGGATTAAGGTTTAAATAAAGTTTTAATATAATTAGGGTTACATTCAATTTTAATATATTATGGGCTGCCCCAAAATATAGATTAATGGTTATAATCACTTTAATTTTAACCCTAATATGAATATAATAATCACAAGAATTGGAGTTCAATTTATGATTACAATTATGGGTGCATTAGAAGAGGATTGGAAGGATATAGATTGCATATGGAACCTCTTGAAAGGAAGGGAGGTGGAAAGAGAATACAAAAACAAGGGTAGGAGAGCAAGGAGTTAAAATGCCAAGTAAATAGGATTAAATCACAAAAGAAATTAGATGAAAAAATAAGACTAATAATATATAGAGAGAATGAAAAAAGAAAGTGTAGGTTTAAATTTAATTGAAAAAAAATTGTACAATACCCTTTATAATTTAATGATATATTTTAATTAAACTAATTTTTTTTATTTATAACATGATATTCTAATACATTATATTAATGTGATTAAAGCTTGATGTAAAAACACACATAGTTAAATCGAAAGCACTTTTACACTTGAGTTCAATGTTAGAAATAAAATATTATTAACTTTTAACACTTTGATTAATTAGATCAATTAAATAAAATTTATATATTTATTAAATATATTTGTAGATCTTTTACATTGACAATCACGCACCAGTCACTACATGAAGGGAATTGAGGTCGTAATCTTGAATAGATCATGAATTTGGTAAATCAAGGATAGGAAATCATTATAGTTGCCAAGGAATAAATCGATCTCATTAAAAATAGGTGCCTTGAGAAGGATATCTCTCGGCGTACTTTACATATATTTTTAAAATATAGGTATGCTAGTTTTATTAGTTCCTGCGAGGGAACTATAGGCACGACCAAAACTTAACTAGTTATTAATAATTCTCTTTTTAACCAATGAGAGCTCAAACATTTTTTCTATTTGATTTTTTCTATTTGATTTTTTCAATCGTATACAAATTTCACCCGATATAAGCGATTAATTCGCTTCCATTACTTCCATTTCACAAATTTTCTGCTGCAATGACCATAATAAAAAAAAAAAAAATTGTTTATTAAAGTTATTCTTTAAATAAAATTAGTGTTTTAGACATCTTTTACATTATTTTTTCTAATAATAGGTAGATTAGTCTTTAAATATTAAAAAATATTTTTTATTAAAAGCATGTACCTATCTTACCTGATTAAAATCAAAATTTATGTCCATGCTTTTATATAGTAAAAAAATAGTTTACTCTTAAGTGAATAAATAACTATATGTTGTTCTCCCATTTATTAATATTTAATATTTAAATGCATCTATCTATCTATTTAAATAAATCTATAATAAATATAAATTTGATACACAATTTATTTCATTTATGATTCACTTAAAAATAAAATTTATAAGTTAGTAGCGTTGTAGAAATAAAATTTATAGGTATACTAGTCTATAAATATTAATAACAAATTTTCATTAAATATATCTACCTATCTTAAGTTATTAAAAGCAAAATTTATATCCATATTTTTTATAAAGTAAAAGAATTGTTTACTATTAAGTGAATAAATAACTACATGTTATTTTCCCATTTATTGATTTGTCTATACATAGATATTGATATTTAATATTTATCTCATTACGTCAAAGATGCTTTACAATGCCATTTGGGTGTGTTGAAAAAAACTCTACCTTAAATCAAGGAGAGTTCTTGAAATCATCACCATTTATTTATTTTAATGTCAATCTTCAAATTTGAAGAAAAGCTAATTTAGTTTTTAATATTTATTGTATGATAAATAAACTAAAAGCTCTTAATAACCTCTCCATATTAACACATCCACTAAAAACATAACTATTCGTATTTAAACTAAAATATTTTAATAGCCTTTCCACATTAACACATCCACTACACAAAGGCATCAATGTCCTTAAATCTCTCAAAAATCAATAAATCATTACCCTACAACTGGATAGATTAAATCTCACCGAATATTTACGACCTGTTACATGAACAGTAAATGTTGAATTATGAGAGTGGATAGGTAGGTAGTGGCTGACGAGAGTGGAAGAGGCAACGACTGGAATTATGCAACTGACCAGAGTGGAGATTGTAGTTCAAATGGTGATTGTTAGTTAATGCTACATAATTCTATTTTGCCGCATTAAACATGATAAAATTTGGAGAATCTTTGAGCAGAAGGATTTCAACACGTAGAATTTGAGTTCTACATTTTATTTCCTTTATCTTTCGGTTTTCCTGAAACAAATTTGTTTGAATCTCCCACAGGTTGTGCCATCGGTAAGATCTAATCGTACTCAACTTTCTCTTAGCATATTTTCTTGAAATTTCTAAATTTGCACGAGACATTTTGGTGGCAAGTGCGTGAGTTTTTTTATTCATATAATTTTGTCTCTAGGAAAACTACCAAGTGGTATTCAAAACCATTGATGGGTCCAATTGACACATGTTCATTGCTCAACATTCAAACAAGAGTTACACATGAATTGTACTCACTCTAGCTTCTCCAAGATGCACTCATCCTTTTCAATACTCTTAAATTCAATCATTTTTTAGTCCTGAAGGGGACCATCTGCAAACAACATTAGAATGTTAGCATGTTTAACTAGTGTTCCAACAATACAATAATATTCCAACATTATAACTAAGACTTGCAAGATGTACAACACACTTAGTCCTAATATTATTGAGAATGGAATGCCTCAATGCCTCAACCCAGAAAATCTGCCTAGTATAAATTAAATAATAAAAATACTGAGATCTAATGGACATGATAAGCCTTACAACTCTAACTCAAGGTAATTGGCCTAAGAACTTATAGATGTTGTACTTAGTAAAAAAAAATTATCTTTAGTGTCTTTTAGGGGACATGTATTTAATGCGATGTGATAAAATCTTTGCAACTGCTTTACCCTAGTGGGCTTTGGTTATTTGATTTTTTAGTCCATAAATTAGATCACGATATAATTACACCGAAAGGCGTTATACAGTGAAAGCGTTCGAGGAATATTCTCCGTAAAGTTTTTGAAGCTACATTTAAATTGACATGCTTTTGACTGTCATGAGTGATGGTGGTTATAATTCTTGGGTGGTTATTTTCTTTGGTTGTAAAATCAGCAGTTGATATTCTAAAATAAACAATGTGAACTATTTTTATTTCTTGACTGAACATTAATAGTTCTGCAACTTCTTGTTTTCTTGTGAGAAAAATATTTCTTTGCTTTTTTTTTGTTTGTACAGTCAACAGATCCTATAAAATATAGAATAACTATTAAAGTTAAAAAAAAATTCTGAGTAGCTAAAGCATCTGGGAGTGTATGTGTACAAGCGAAGCAGTTTCCTCTTCGTGGATGAAACTCATGGCCGACTCTAATCTAGCAACTCAATTAGGTCTCTCTTCCGACAGTGGTGAAGAGAGTTATAAAGCAAAGAATCTGATTTGGCAGCAATGTTTCGGTTTAGCCATTCCTGTGCTTGCAGGATTACAAAAGAGGCAACCAGATCTGGAAGGGTTGTTGTATCCACTATTAAGGTACTGAAAGTGAATGATAAAGAGACCTGCGAAGACTTCTCAAATTAAGTAAGAAAATCATTGCACAAAATCAGAAAAAGTCTTTTGTGATTAAGGATTTTTTCTAGGAGGTTATCTTTTAAGTTAGATTTAAACAAAATTTTGTAGAAATTAATATGTTGTTCTATTAAGTCAGAAATTTTGTAGAAACTAATATGTTGATTTATTAGGCTAGCTGGGTCTGCCGTTACTGCTCAGCTGACAATTTTCTATATCGAAATTCGTTGGATGCCAGAAAATCAAACGCGTTGTTGTTAGGTTTTCCGTTTTCGCGTAACTATTTTAGTAGGATTTCTTTGGTTTCGTTCAGTTTTTCTTTTAGGCTTTCTTTATTTGAAAAAGTTATGATTCATATTCTTGGGAGCTCACGGAGGAGGGGGCTCAGGCAGATCATTCTCTGGTGGAGGGTTGGCATTCAGTTCAATGGGCTCAGGTGAAGCGTTCTTTGGCAGAAATTCAGCATTCAGTTTAGCGGGCTCGGGCAGAGCTTTCTCAATCTTCATAAAATTTTCTGAAGTAAAAATATTTTCTAGTGGGAGGAAGGAGAAATACACTCTCATTTGTGGTGAACGATTATTTGGCTTTTGAATTTGTATACCAAGGAGGGCAGACTGATATTGTTAATGTAGATTTTCCGCAGGTAAGACGATTGTAGAATTACAAGTGATTATTTCAAAACTACTCTGGACGGTTGTACTAATTCATGTGGTCTGAATCCATTGCTTCAAAACTAGACACCAGCAAAACTGAGGAATCAAAGCATCATCACCGGGGCAAGATTTGAGGTTTTTTTCGAAGGGTGAAATTGATAATTTAGGTTAATGTTTGCGGATGGATTTATCCTTAGAATCTCTCATTGTGATTGAATCTGGGGGTTTTTCTAGCTTTTGAAGGGGAAATGGGGTAGAATCATAGGGAGGCCAGTACGTCTGAATTCCATGTTGATGGTAGTCATGTGGATAGAAAAATCATCGAACACCTCTTAGAAATATATGTATATAGGTGGTGCTAAATTAGTTAATCTCACCATCACCCTTTCCCTCATTCAATCTTTGCATTCTCTAGCATTGCCGCGTTGTAGTGGGTTTGATAGTCTGCCTGAAACCATTAGCAACCTCGTTGCTTTAGAAAAGTTGAGTTTTAATTTTTGTAAGAGTTTGTTGAGTTTTGCAGATAGTTTTGGGAATTTATCTTCTTTAAATGAATTGGATTTAAGTAACTATTTTAGTTTGGTGAGCCTTCCAGATACTTTTGTGAGTTTATAATCTAGACATTATTTTAACAAATAATGTATAAAACTATACCATTAAAATAATCTGCACATTATTTTAACAAATAATGTATAAAACTATTCCATTAAAAAATTATGAAAATTCTGGAAAGAAGCCCAAACAAGCCTACAACACACGACATCTTTCAAATCAGAGGGCTCAGGTGGGCTTATCTGAACGTGGAAGACACGTGTACATACGTTTGTTTGATATTCTCCCCTACGCCGGCATTCGACGATGAAGAGCAGCCCTCACCAACCAAGATTGTTCCTCACCATACGATGCTTTTTAAATAAATTATATAAATGACTTTTCTATTCCAATTTGATATTAAAAAAATAGTAATTCTCGCCTACTTTACCAACGCTTCCATTCATTACTCATTTCAGAAATAGGGCACATGTCCTGGTGCTTCTTTTTTCTTTTTTTTTAATTATTTCCAGTTTTTGAAGGTTTTAGTTGTCAAATATGGTATATATTTATCATGAGACTCAGTACCTTAGCAATAATATTTGATGGTTACATGATTTGAGTTTCAAACTTACAATCAATTTTAAAAATATTTTACATAATACAAGTATAAATGGTTAACTTCCTTTTTATTTTCATGTAATAAATTTAATTTAAATTTTCTAAATATAATATATAATTTGAATTCAACGAAATTAATAGCTTTTAATAATAAGTGCATGGGTATGGTATATTAAAATATATAAAATATTAAATAACTTAAACAAAATGTATTCCTTTGATTTAAAAAGCAATCAATCATGTGATGCCACATTAGCACTCAACTACCCATGATGTGAATGCACAAGTATTGGTAGCACTTTTTTTTGGGCCTTTTTTGGACACCTTGACAAAAAGCATGTTGATGTGGCATCATATTTGATGATGTGACCATGAAACGAAAGTTATAAGTAGGGAACTTGCCAAGTAAGTTGTAAAAAATTTGGAGTGATTTGAAATTTCCATGTAGGATTTTGAGAGGCACAAAGTTAGGGTGCACAACTACTGGGTCCTCTCCCCTAACATGATAATTATGAAAATAAAATTACCTTTTATGAAAGTCTTGTGAATATTTAGCATCTACATCCAACCTATGTGAAAATGAGTTTCTTTATATTTATTTAGTTTCTTTATTTTGTAGTTTGTAGAAACAAGTAACTTGTAGTTACTTAGTGTTTTGTTTCTTAAATCCCTAACTTAGATTAAGAATTTTATTGAATATGCATCTTTCTTATGATTATTGAATTTCATGAGTTAGAAAGTGAATATGATTAAATGTAAGATCAAAAAATAATATACATGTCATATTAAATAACAATATAAATAGGGTTAAGGTTCAAATAGGGTTAGGATTAGGGTTCTAGATTAAATCTTGGGGTTAGGTTTAGAATTAGGGGTAGTGTTAGGGTTAGGGTTAAATTAGGGTTTAGTTAGGGGTACAATGAAATTAGAGTTAGCTTTAGGCTTCAATCAAGGTTGGAAATCAACTAAAAATAGGATTATGGTTCAATTAGGGTGAGGGTTATGGTTCAATAAGGGTTCACTTATGAGTCATTTAGGGTTAGGTAAAGTTAGGGTTTAGTTAGGATTAGGGTTATGGTTCAATTAGAGGCTTAGGGTTTACTTAGGGTTGGAATAGTTAGGATTAGGGTTATGGTTCAATTAGAGGCTTAGGGTTTACTTAAGCTTCAATAGGTGTTAGTGTTAGGATTATGGTTCAATTAGGGTTAAGATTTAATTAAGATTAGGTTTACAGTTATGGTTAAGGTTAAGGTTAAATTTCTAGGATAAAGCTTGGGGTTAGGGTCAACATTAGGATTAGGATTAGGGTTAGGTAAAGGGTTACAATTAAATTAGGGTTTATTTAAGGTCCAATAAGGGTTAGGGATCAATCAAGGTTAGGTAAGATACAAATAAGATTAGAGTTAATTTTAGGTTAGGGTTCTAGATTAAATTTTGGGATAGGGTTAGAATTAGGGGTAGTGTTAAGGTTAGGGTTCAACTAGGGTTTAGTTAGGGGTATAATGCAATTAGGGTTAGCTTTAGGGTTCAATTAGGGTAATCGATTTTTTTTTAATTATTTAGAATAAATTTAGTAGACATATGGTTCTCATTAGTAAGTTTTGTAATGAATATGAAGAGATTTTTAAACTATCTTTTTAAATAAAATATATAATATTCTTATGAAGTGATAAATTGTACATAGGTTAAATGATATCAAATGAATAATTATAAAAAAAAATGAATTAAAATAGTTAAATTATTATTTGAGGAGTTTAAAAAATTAAATGTAAAAGAGTAAGAGTGTTTAGTTTTTAAGGATTAATGTTGAAGAATAAGTTTAATTAAGGTTATAGTTGGAGTTTAATTAAGGTTAATATTCACTTAGGGTTAGGGTTCAATTAGTATTCAATTTTGGTTAGGGATCAATTAGAGTTGCAAATCAATAAGGGTGTAATTAAGGTTAGGGTTAAGGTTAGTCTTAAATTAGGGCTAGGATTGGAGCTAGGGTTCAATTAAGGTAAGGATTATTGTTTATTTTAGGGTTAGGGTTCAATTAGAGTTCTCTGGGGTTTTGATACAATTAGGGTTAGGTTTCAACTATACCTAGGGTTACGATTACAATTCAATTAGTGTTAAAGTTAGGGTTATAATACGAGTTCAATCAGGTTAGGGTAAGGGTTTAATTCGTGTTAGAGTTAGGGTTGCAATAAGAGCTCAATCGGGTTAGAGTAATGGTTTAATTAGGATGACAATTTCATTAGGGGTAGGGTTAAGGATATGGTTCAATAAGAGGCTTAGGATTTACTTAGGCTTCAATAGGTGTTAGTGTTAGGATTATGGTTCAATTAGGTTTAAGATTTAATTAAGATTAGGTTTACGGTTATGGTTAAGGTTAAGGTTAAATTTCTAGGATAAAGCTTGAGGTTAGGGTCAACATTAGGATTAGGATTAGGATTAGGGTTAGGTAAGGGTTACAATTAAATTAGGGTTTATTTAAGGTCCAATAAGGGTTAGGGATCAATCAAGGTTAGGTAAGATACAAATAAGATTAGAGTTAATTTTAGTTTAGGGTTCTAGATTAAATTTTGGGATAGGGTTAGAATTAGGGGTAGTTTTAAGGTTAGGGTTCAACTAGGGTTTAGTTAGGGGTATAATGCAATTAGGGTTAGCTTTAGGGTTCAATTAGGGTAATGTATTTTTTTTTAATTATTTAGAATAAATTTAGTAGACATATGGTTCTCGTTAGTAAGTTTTGTAATGAATATGAAGAGATTTTTAACTATCTTTTTAAATAAAATATATAATATTCTTATGAAGTATTAAATTGTGATATAGGTTAAATGATATCAAATGAACAATTATAAAAGAAAATGAATTAAAATAGTTAAATTATTATTTGAGGAGTTTAAAAAATTAAATGTAAAAGAGTAAGAGTGTTTAGTTTTTAAGGATTAATGTTGAAGAATAAGTTTAATTAAGGTTATGGTTGTATTTTAATTAAGGTTACTACTCACTTAGGGTTAGGGTTCAATTAGTATTCAATTTGGGTTAGGGATCAATTAGAGTTACAATTTAATAAGGGTGTAATTAAGGTCAGGGTTAAGGTTAGTCGTAAATTAGGGCTAGGATTGGAGTTAGGGTTCAATTAAGGTAAGGGTTATTGTTTATTTTAGGGTTAGGGTTCAATTAGAGTTCTCTAGGGTTTTGATACAATTTGGGTTAGGTTTCAACTATACCTAGGGTTACTATTACAGTTCAATTAGTGTTAGAGTTAGGGTTATAATATGAGTTCAATCAGGTTAGGGTCGGGGTTTAATTCATGTTAGAGTTAGGGTTGCAATAAGAGTTCAATCATATTAGAGTTATGGTTTAATTAGGATGACAATTTCATTAGGGGTAGGGTTAAGGATATGGTTCAATTAGGGTTAGGGTTTAACTAGGGTTGTAAGATAAACCTTCAAGTTAGTGTTAGGGATAGAGTTAGGTTGCACTAAGGGTTAGGTTAGGGTTAAGGCTCAGTTAGGGTTATGGTTAGGGTTATCATTAAAATTTGGTTAGCGTTTAAGAAGGGTTAAGGTTTAATTAGGATTATGATTAAGGTCAAGTTAGGGTTAGGGTTCATTCACTAACTTCACTAAGGTTCATTCAATAAGGGTTTAATTAGGGTTAGGGTTAAATTATAGTTTGGGTTGGAGTTAGGGTTCAATTAAGATAAGGATTATTATTATTTTTAGTGTTAGGGTTCAATTATAGTTATCTAGGATTATGATACAATTAGGTTTAGGTCTCAATTAAGGTTAGGAATTAATTAGGATTAGGGTTCAATTAGAATTCAATTAGGGTTAGGATTCAATTACAACTACGATTAGGATTAGCGTTCAATTAGTGTTGAGTTAATGTTAGAATAAGAGTTCAATTAGGTTGCAATAGACGCTTTGATAACAATAACTCTCGGCGTATTATATATTAATATTTAATATATGTATGCTTCATTTTGGGTGAAGGTTCAATTGATTAAAAATAAACACCTTGAGAAAGATATCTTTCGGCGTACTTTACATATATTTTTAAAATATAGGTATGCTAGTTTAGCATACAATGGTATAGTAGCAACATTGTGGATCTTGGTGAGCTTTGACTGGACACAACTCAAAATTGTTTTCCAATTGGTTTGTGTGTTAAGCTGGAACTAGAGTTGAGGGTCCTTGTTTGGAACTCAAGCTCTCTTTGCCCTTGTTCCCCTCCTCCATTGAAATTTATTTGCTAAATATATGAGCTATTCCTCTTTGTGTTTATGTGCTGAGAATGGGGCTATATTGTTGCTTGGTTTGCAATTTCTTATGTTGGGGCTATATTGTTGCACTTGGTTTGTACTTATGTTCTATGTCCATTAGTTATTTGAATCCTAAAATCGAGATTGTAAAGTGCTCTATGCCCTGTCGTTAGGTCTAAATCTATCACAAGCTTTGTCACCAATTAGATGCACTTTCCAACAAGCAAGTACTTATCATTTGTGACATTGCTAAAATTTATCAAACACAACTAATTAAAACATACCAATTCTATTACTATTTGGCAGGAACTTCGCTGCCCTACAACTCTTGTTTAAATATAGGTATGCTAGTTTTAATTAATAATAGTTAATTATTATATTATATATTATTATTAAATTTTAAATTATTATAGTTATTTTTTTTTCAAATGTTATAATTTAAATTAATATAAAATTATTTAGAATAAATTATAAAAAATATTATATTTTAAAATATTTAATATTATATAATATATTTATTATTAAATTATAACTTATATACTAATATATAATATTATAATTATATAAATTATAATTTAAAAATACTATAATTATAATAATACATTAATAGTTTTAATAAATTAAAATACGAATCACACAAATATTATTTATTATATTTTATAATATTAATATATAAATTATATCACCATATTATTTAATTTTATAATAATTATTATTATTAAAATTAAGTGCTAAAGTTTCTAGATTTAAACTATGTGAGTTTTTAACGTCAACATTTCATATCAAACTCCATGATCCATCATAGGATTGGAAAGATAAATAGGAGAGGAGCGGAGGGGGATAGAAGACAATAGACTAAGATTTGACCAATAAATAAAGCAAGTCAACCCTCGTACTACCAAATTTAATTAATCAAAATTTTAAAAAATAAAAAGAAACCAACGCAAAAGAATTAATCAAAAATAAATAAATATATTCAAATAAAAAATTAATAAATATAACTTAAAAAAAGAATAATTCATATAATCATAAACAGAGGAATAGAATAAAATAAATAAGAGAATATATAAACAAATAGATTTAAGGAAAGCTTTATGTTCTAATATTAAAATTAAAAATAAAATTAATAAGACAAAAAATTAAAAAACTAAAATTAAAGAAAAGTAGGAAGAACTAAAAATTATAAATAGGCTTCTTAAAATCTAAAAAATTAAAGAGACTTCCTTAAATCTCTATAATCTAATAATTAAATTAAATAAGCATAAAAAACACTAAGACGAAAAACTACAAAGAACACAAAAAAACAAAAAATTAAAAATTAAAGAACCAAAAACTTAGACAAATAGAGAAGAACCAAAACAAGCCAAAAAAGAACTTAAATTGGAAAATCCAATTAGACTATACAATCAATTAGATTTCTTTTTTAAATTTAAGAACATATAGAAAAATAAGAAACAAATAATTTAAAAAAACAAATTTGAAACCAAAAAATTGAAAAAAATAAATTACAAAAAATAAGAGTAACTCAAACGAAGAACAATCTTTTTAAAATTGAAAAATAGAAAATTCAGAACCAAATAATTGTAAAAACGATAAAATGTAGTAAAATTAAATCACAAACAAAGGAGCAAAGAAACTAAAGAGAAGAACAAAAAGAACAACACTGAAGAGAAAAACAATAAAGAATATGCAAAAAATAAATAAATTTCAAAAAAAGCATCAATAAAGAACATAATGGAACATGAATTAAAAAAAAAAATTCATAAAGAGCACCAATAAAGAATAAAATAAAACACCTACACATAAAAGAATACTATAGAAGGCTAAAGCATAGAAATACAAATAACGACAAAGACCACAAAAAGATCCAAAAAACTTTCTAGCTAATAAAAAAAAATGAAACAAGATAAAATACAAGAGCCAAGGGACCGAAAGTAAGAACAAAAAGAAAAGAAAGGAGGAACCACAAAGAGGGGAAGAAGAGACCCAAAAGGAAAAGGGGGGCGAGGAAGAGGACCAAAGAGACGAAGAAAGAAAGAGATAGAGGGGGAGAGAAAGTGAGAGGCTAATGAGGAGAGGAACAAGAGTTGGAGCTAGGGGGCTCTATAAGGTGGTTCAAAAGGGGTTTCTAAGAAAAGCTTAAATTCCAACCTCCATCTCGGTTAAGGTTGGAGAGATGATTATTGATTTCAATGGCCTCTTTAAGCTTCCTCTTGAAGTAATTGTCTTCTTTGGAAAGGATTTTGGTGTCTTCTAAGGCAATATGATGTTTGGTCTTGGATGAGTGTTCAACTAGCACTGATTTTGCTACCCTATAATGCCTAATGTCTGCACAATGCTCTTTGATTCTCGTGGTGAACAAGCACCCAATTTCCCCAATATAAGGGATGCCACAAGAGCATGTTACTTTGTAAACACCAAAGTTGAGAAAGGAGTCACGCGGGTCTTTGGGTGAAGGTAAGTGCTTATTAAAGTGGAGAGGGGTTTGAAAGAACAGACTAAACCCTTCTTGTTGAGGATTCTAGCAATTTTGTTATGAATGCCTTCCACATAGGGAAGGGAGGCCACATGGTAGGACGGAGAAAGAGAGGGCTTAGGATGGAGGGTCAACCTAGCTTTGGCTTGAGTGATGGCTCGGTTGATTTGCTTACTTTTATACCCTTTAAAGTGAAAACCTAAGTGAGGTGATTCAACTCTTGGTCAATGTGTTCATCATCACAATTTGTGAAAGCTTTGAAAGCCAAAGTTTTGAGAACTCCAACTTTCTGACTAGGGTGATGGTGGATAAAGGTTAGTGTGGGATGATTTATGAAAAATAGTATGAGATAAAGATCCATCTTCTTTTTTGATGAGGACATCAAGAAAGGGGAGTTGGTTGTCAAATTCAATTTCTTTGGTAAAGGAAATGTGAGGGGATATGTTGTTTAAGTGACAGTGGAATACCTCAAGTTTCTCGAGACCATGAGACCAACAAATGTTAGTATCATCAACATAGTGTTTCCACTACTTTGGTCTGAGGGGAAAGGTATGGAGCGCAATGTTTTCAAAATTCTCCATGTACATGTTGGCAATAATGGGTGAGAGAGGAGAACCCATGGCAACACCATCGACTTGCTCAAATATGAAACCTTGGAAGGAGAAGTTGGTGGATCAAAGACAAAGCTCCACCAAGGAGGCAATTTCATAACTAGTCTTTTGCCTAATAGACTCGATGGAGTCAACAATAGGAACTTTGGTGAAGAGGGGGACCACACCAGAGCTAACAAGCAGGTCATTTTTGTCTAATTTCTTATCTTTGAAAGGAAAGGAAAGGTCCTTTTATAGTCCACGATACCAGGCGGTCTGTTTTGGGGTCTATAGATGGCTTACAGTATATGGAACTCCTTGTACTCCCAATATGAGGGAGGCACCTAACTCGTGCTCCACAATACGAGGTGTACATACCTTACCCCCTTGTAGGATTTGACCTTGTGACCTCTCTTTCAAGAGAACAGGTTCTCCACCAAGATGAAGTCAACAAAATGAGAAGATTTTTTAATAAAAGTGCTAGATTTTCTAAAGAGAACAAAATGAGTTTAGCTAGATGGGTGGTCAATTTGTAGGTAGGGGAGTTAATGGTATCCACTACAGGTCTAAAGTGGGATACCTACTTTATGAATTTTTGGTACCCCATAGATCCTAGGGGTAACCTCTTTGGAAGGGTAGAGCCACTTTTTTTTGTAAATTTGAGAGGTTAATGACCAGTTTACTTTCCTAGTCATGAATACGCCAGTGGATTTTGGAGACCGCATTAGAGTCGATCGAGGAGGAGGATGGGACAGGAGGATGGCACGGCGGGCGGCAAGAATGAGGAATTAATGTGATGAGCCGCCTGAGGCAGGGCACTGGCTATCCAGCCCCAGGAATGCACCGGAGCATGGATGTCATGCCATGCTATGCTCCATGCTATGGTGCTAGGGATACCATGCAAACATCAAATCAATAATTGAATATATTAAAATAATTATTCTTAAAGTGTAAAAATATTTAAAATATTGCTAAGATTTGATAAAAGTTAAAAAAAATATTTTAATGTATAAATATTCTCTTAAATGTTGTTTATATTAAATTAATTTAAATCTAAATTTTTTAATATCTTTAATATAAATTAATGTTTAAATTTTGATAAAAATAAATTTTATTTATAATTTTTTAATTTGATTAAATAACTTGATATTCAATATTCAAATGTTTAAAACAAAAATTTAATTAAACTTTTCTAATATGAAAGAATATAAAACTTTTAAATAAAACACAAGTTTAATTTTTATAAAATTTCATATTTCAATAATTGAATACATTCAATATTTTCTAAATAAATTTTAAAATAATCATTTTAAATATATTATAATAAAAAATATATTATATACAAAAAAATTCCATACTAAATAATTTATTTTCTTCACATTGTATTCATTATATTTTGAATATTTTTTCTTGTTAATATATTAATTATGTTAATATTCTTAAAAAACTAATATTTAGTTATGATAAAAACTTAGCTTCTAATGATGTTAGTCCTATACTAAAGACTTCTCTTTATGTTCTTTAGGTTGATTAAATCGAATGTACACAACACTTTTCTTTTTACTTTACTATTTTCTAAGTGTTACATTGTCTTTATTGTCCTTTCTCATCTTATCAATATTTTTTCATCTTTGTCACATTTTTTCTATTTCTTTTGTTTCCTTCTTTTCTAATTGTTATGCATCAATGCTTAATTTTATCATACAGAAAATTCGTGGCCAAATTCACCACGAGAAAATTCACCGTCATGAAAAATTCACCACAAGTAAAATTCACCGCCAGCAATTCACCTTCACAAAGTGAATTGCTAGTGGTGAATTTTACTTGAGGTGAATTTGTCATGGCAGTGAATTTTCCCTCCATGAATTGAAATTCACCACAAGTAAAATTCACCACCAACAATTCACCTTCACGGAAAAGCGGTGAATTGCTAGTGGTGAATTTTACTTGAGGTGAATTTGTTATGGCGGTGAATTTTCCCTCCGTGAATTGTTGGTAGTGAATTTTTTGGTGAATTGTTGGTGGTGAATTTTCCTAGATCCAATTTTATCATGATAGTTTTATACTTTTATGTCTATATACTCGATCCCATCCCTTGTAATACCTATATTCTACTTTGATTACTTGATGCTTATTCCTATGACCTTGTACCATGCTTAGATCATATGCCTATTCTATATCACTATATTTTGGTTATGAGCCTGATCAATTTACCTCATTCCTAGATTACTGTTATGTGCTCATAATTATTTTTTATAACTTATGTAATCATATAGTGTCTCCAATTCCATGTCATCGAGACATCATTCTTCCCCCATATTCAGTGTTCACTCGTGTTGTCCTATCATGATTCTAGAGACACCCTTTTAAATTGGAGACATCTAATTTTCTCCATTGTGATGTCCTTATAATGAGTTAGCATTTTACATCAAATGAAATTTAGATTTATCCATATCATCTTGTGCCTACATACTTGATTATGCTCCTAGATCTACCTTTACCATACTAGAGGTATCAAAATGCATTTTGTATCCTATCATGTGTGTTCACATGCACTACCATGTTGTAAGAGCCACATAGGGGAAACCATGACTCCTCATATCACTTATTGTACTATCATGTGTGTTCACATGCACTACCATGTCATAAGAGCCCCATAGGGGAAACCGTGGCTCCTCATATGACTTATTGTAGCTTTGATTTTATTTAATTGATGTATTATGTGTAGTGTAAATATGATTGTAACAAGGGTAGAATGTAAACATAATACAATAAAGCTCTTCAAATAAAAATAAATTAAATATTTTAATAAATATAATAATTGAATATTGATAACACTTTAGATAGATGTAATTAATATGTCTATACTAGTTAGGTCATTTTGACATTTAAAATATTTTAATTTAATTATGTAAAGTAAAATTTTGTAAGAAAATATTCTAATTTATAATGAGAACATAAATATATTCAATCTTATTAAATATTTAGAATGTTTTTAACATTAAAATAAATTATAATTTTTATATAAAAAAATTATATTTTTAAAATGAATTATTAATTTTAAAAAATATTAACATAATTTAAATACATTTAAAAAATATTTAAAATAGATACAATTTAGAGAGTTTGAACTATTTATTATGTAATTTTTATATATCTAATATATCTTAAATATCATCATACATGTAAAATGACCTTTTTTAAATGAATACATTGATTAATTTATAATTAAAAAAACATTTTTTATCCAAAATTTAAATTAAAAGTTTTAAAATTTAAAGATTTGCCCAAAATCTCATAAATATAATTTATATTTCATTTTAAGAGACTATTTTTGTAAGAAATGAGATATATTGAATTATTGTTGTTCAAATTAAAAATTTAGAAATTAGAAAATATTTTTATCAAAATTTATATTAAAGATATCAACATTTTAATATTCAAATTAAATTAATAGAAACAATTTTTTAGAAGATTTTAATATTTTAATATTAAATATTTAAATATTCTTATTTTCAATTTTATTTTATATTAGATATTTAAAGAATTTAACCTAAATAACATCAACAAAATGTTGTGTGTATTTTATTTGACTAATTTACATAATATTAAAAAAAGTGTTATGCATACATTTAATTTAATCAATTTACTAATATGATTAGAAGGTGAGTTTTTATTAAAATTAAATATTAGTTTCTTTAACAATATTGACATAATTAATATATTAATTAAAATATATATTCAAAATACAATGAAATACAATTTGAAAACATGCATTATTTGTTATGTAATTTTTTTAATATAATATGTGGTTGGGATTTGCTCACTAGCCAAACCATCAATAATTAGAACAACCAAAGAGGTATGGTTGAGCTACTGGTTAGCTACAACAAAGTGCTTGAAAAAAGGGCAAGGAGGGAGCAGCGCATCACTAGGCTACATGCGAATGAGGGCCAAAAATCTGATTTGGTTGTTGTCCAATCCAATGAAGAAATATCAATTGAAAGATGGGATGGAAGTTGATCTCTAGCAATACATTAAGTCACAGTTTTAATTTCTAGATTTTTAGCCTCTTAGTACTTATCAACAGATTAGCCTTATGTAAAATAATATAATCTGTCCTAAAACAGTAATGTTTTAGTTGTCTTTATAGTGATGAAAGTTGGTTTTTTTTTAATCTCTAATATGAGGTTGATGAAAACAGTGTATTAAGTTTTCTACTCAATCATTAATATGATTGAAAAAAATATAATATATTTAAAAGTACTATTTTAAAATATATTTTGAATATTTTGAATGTATTCAATTATTAAAATATGAAATTTTATAAAAGTCAAACTTGTGTTTTATTTAAAAGTTTTATATTCTTTCATATTAGAAAAGTTTAAATTTTTATTTTTATTTTAAACATTTGAATATTGTTTATCAAGTTATTTAATCAAATTAAAAAATTATAAATAAAATTTATTTTTATCAAAATTTAAACATTAATTTATATTAAAGATATTAAAAAATTTAGATTTAAATTAATTTAATATAAACAACATTTAAGAAATTTAATTTTTTATATTAAAATACTCATATATTTGTATTAAAATATTCATATATTTATACATTAAAATAAAAAAATTAACTTTAATCAATATTTTAAATATTTTTACATTTTAAGAATGATTATTTTAATATATTCAATTATTGATTTACTATTTTTAATTATTGATTTATCATTTTTAGATGGCACTAAGGAAGGGACGTATTTTCGAGTGCATTCCTGGGGCTGGATAGACAGGGCAAAGGCTATAGAGGCAACAATTTCTACCGGCATATCCATGCATGACATGGATGTGGCACTACCTCCCTCGTTTCTCTCGCCCTCCGTGCAACGTACAAACTCTGTCATCTATGCCCGCACTGCCAACTCTGTCCCAGAGTAGAGTATAATTTTAAGGTTTATATAAAAAGATTAGATTATACTTTATCATATTTTTTTATTAAATAAATATTATATTTATTTTATTTCTTATTTAACTATAATTTTAAAATTATAAAAAATATTTAAAATATTAATAAAATTTAAAATTTTACTTTATTTAAGAACCGTAATCCTTTGGGGTTTTAGGACTTAGAGTTGTTAGATGAAATTATTATTTCATCTAAATAATAATAACGTATAAATTTATTAACTCCAAAATTTGGAAATAATAACATGTTAATTTTATTTTCAATAAATAAATTTAAATGATTTTGATTAATATATAAAATAAAGTTGTTATTTTAATTTACTAATACAAGAAGATTTCATTATGTTAATTTTATTTGTATTAGATATGTTTCATTTAAATAAATTAAACAAACTTTTATTTTATGTAAAATATGGTGTGTGGCATGTTTTCCTATGTGTAATTTATTGTTTATCTATGCATAATTTAATATTTGTGCATCGTAGTGACCATTTAGGAAGTAGGTGTTGGGAGTGACTAAGTCAAAGTGGTATTTTTTTATTGGTTATATTGATAGAAGGAGAAGATAAATTCTAAAGATCTTTCTTGAGGCTACTTGTCAATTGGAATTATCTTCTACTATTGTTAAAAAAATTAGAGTGACTAAGTCAAAGTGATTTTTGGGTGACTAAGTTTTATGTCCAATTAGGGTTAGGGTTCAATTAGGGACAACTATAGTTAGGGTTAGGCTTATGGTGTTCAAATATAGGGTTAAGGTTATAATTATGATTAGAGTTTGAAATAGTGTTACAGTTAGGGTTAGATTTCAATTAGGATTGCGGTTAGGGTGTTCAACTAAGGTTAGGATTATAATTATGATTAATGTCAAAATTAGTATTATAGTTAGGATTGAACTTTTAATTAGGATTAGGGTTAGGGTTTACTTAGGTTTAGGGTTAGAGTTAGAGTTAGAATTCTAGGACAAAGTTTCGGGTTAGAATTAAATTAAGGTTAGGGTTATCTCATATAAAGCTTGGGGTTAGAATAAGGGTTCCATTTAGGGTTAGAGTTCAATTAGAGTATATTTAATGATCTATTTAAACACAAAATATATAATTAGGTCAAGATAGTTACCAACTTATTGTTCAAAAATAATTAATGTTAATTTTTTCTATTTTAAAATATGGTGATTTTAACAAGTACTCTCTTTAAAAAAGTAAATAAAATGAAAAAAAATGAAAAAAAGGTGAAAATAAAATTCAATTAATATCAAATTATATTAAATACATTAACATCTAAATATTTATATTAGATTTAAATATTTTTACTTTCTATCTTATTTTATCTTAAATATTTCATAATCAAATTTAAAAATTAAAAATTAAAACTTATAATTAATTTATATTAAAAATATCAAAATTTTAATATTTAAATTAATTTAATAGAAAGATGTTGTAGTACCCCTCCGTTTCTGCTATGCTTTCTGTTGATACTTTTTCATACTGTTAGACTTATGTTATTTTGTTGGATACTTGGATCGCTGGTTTTGAGCGATGATGGATTATTCTGTGACATGATGACACTCTGTGTGATGTTTATTGTTTTCAGACATGACATGATTTAGTGTAGATTTTTACTTTCAGTTGTTTATGGATGTGCACATGTTTATGATGGACTAACAATATTTGTTGAGTCAGTTCTCTGTGAGTGTATTGGTGTGGAGAACAGAATCGCATCACTCGCTTGCGAGTGCCCTGCGGTATCTGTGATTTTCTCCGCACGGTGTGTCTGTTTTAATGCTTTATATATATACATGTATGTACGTTGTTTGCTTGGTTGCAGGATTTGCAGGTACATGACACCGACTTCACCTGTGTAATCAGGTCTGAGCGTGTCAAGACTCAACGGAATTGTTGAATGGGAGATAGTAGTTAGGTTTATCCTAGTCCAATCTCTAACCTTAGTATTAGTACGTTGTCAGTTTTTAGTTTGGGTCATAGGTTGTTTTGTAATGTGTTCTGTTGGTTAAATTGTTTTGAAAAGGTAAACTTGCTTATGTTTTTATGTTAATCATTGTGTTTTATTTATTGTTATTAATTAATATTTAAATATGATTGAAATTTATTTATTTAATAATTTAATACATTAGTTAGTTTAATTAGTTAAATAGTTGATATTTAAAAGGATTTAACTATTTAATTAAATAAATAAATTAATTAGATTAAATTATTAAGTGCATAAATTATATTGTGTTAAATAGATTAGAAAATAAATAAAAATAATAATAATAATTTGCATGTAAATTAAATTGTATTTGGAAATTTATTTTTAGTATTTAAATTAGATAAATAGATTATTTGCATGCAATTGGAAAATTGAATTTTAAATTTTAAATTTAATAAAATTTAAATCTCATGCAAATTATTGAATGGCAAAAAGAGAAGATATTTTCTCAACAACCTCTCGACATGTGTGTGAGTGCCATAATTTTCATTTGGGGTTGTTGAAAATTATTTCTCTGTGTGAGTGCCATAATTTTCATTTGGGGTTGTTGAAAATTATTTCTCTGTGTGTAAAAACCCAAAATTTCTTAAGAATTGGTATTTTTCTCTCTGTTGGAGTTGTTATTCTGGTGAAAGATCTTTCAAAAGATCTTGGTGGTATTTCTTGGTGGGAGATTCTTGGGTGGAAAAATCTTGTGCGTTTGTAGATGAAGTTTTGGAGCTTTGTGTGTGTTACGGGCAAAGAAGGATCCTCTCTTCTACTGGAAAATTTCAAGTCACAGACAATCTTCTTGTTACAGGTATTTTTTTTTTTAAATTCGATTTTCTTGTTTTTGAAAAGGAAATTAGAAGAATAAATTTCATTTTCTTGATAATCTGTTTGTAGAAAAACAATTTTGAGAATTCCTGTAAATATTCTGGAATAAAGATTAGGAAAATGACTTTTGGAGAAGAATTTTATTATGTATTGACTCAAAGATTCTCTTTAGGAAATAAATAAAGAAAAAGGTTTAATTTTCCAACCTGCATTATAAGAAAATTTTGAGGAAAGAAAAATATTTGTTAAACATAGAAATTTTCCGCATTCTCACAAGAGAAAATTCTATAGAAAAAACTTCATCGTAAAAATGCTAAAATGACTTCGCGGTTTAAAGGTTCTTTTGATATTTTATTCGTGGATAAATTTATATGAGTATATTGTTCGAATTTAAAAAAAAATTAATATAAAAGCCGTGACGTAAAAACTGTGAGCTCTGGATTTTTATTAAATTCATCGCTTTGTTTCTTTTAAATATATTTAAATTAAGGTTTAAAATATATATATATATATATATATTAAAGACAAGCTCTATGACTCGGGAAAGGCTCAATACCGCTCGCAGAGGCAAGGCGGGTTGATACCGGGCCCATGTAGCAACAAGACGGCCAGTCTTGCCCCATGTTGAAAGTTCAAGTGGGGGCTGGGCCATGTATGTTCTCTCATCATACGCCTCGGTAAGCTGTAGTAGGGCTATGGGCCCTAATTTTTAGAGTTTAAAATTTAGGTTAAAGTTTAATTTCGGATTTTATTTTGTTGTTGAAAAATTTGAACTTTTATTTTAAATTATATATATATTTGTAATTATATATTTTTGGAAAAGTTTAAATAAGATTTTGATTATTAAGAGTAAGAAAAATACATTTATTTTTATAAATGTAGATTTAATTAAATAAATGTTTAGTAAATATAGTAAAAATTGGAATTTTAGAAGTATAGGAAAATGATTATTATATATATTTGTGAAAATTGAAGGAGTTGATTATATGAAATAGTTATTGATTTTGAAATAAATTATTTTTAATTAAGGCTATTTAAAGATATGATGTTTTCACGCTGTGACATAAGGATTTAGTATATCCAAAAAAATTAGATATGTAAATTCTATTTGCTTAGAACTGGTTTAATTCTTTTGTGATTGGGAAAGTCGGGAAAAGTTTTAAAATAATCAAGTCTTCCAGATGTAGTTCTTTCTTGGGAAGTAAAATAAACTATGGTTTCTTGTGTGTGAACAATCTAGGGTAGTGCACTGTATTTTGTAAACGAAATTGAGACCTTTATTGTGGTAATTTGGCAATTATATGTTGATCTTTTGTGCACTTTGTAAACCCTGGTCTTGTAAACCTAGTAACCTTGTTATGTTAGGGGAGTGGCTAGTCGTAAGGGCCGACACACAAAGTGGTGTCAGGGTAACTTACGATTAGTTAAGTAAATCAGTGAAAACTAAAGTACACAGTAGATAGAGTTAAAACATTTAACAAGTTATGTATGCCTCTCTTATGACTCTTGAGCTTCTACAGTCATGAGTATAAGTTGAGAAGGCCTGGAATGGCAAATCGGTGTCTCGTTTCTTTAAGAGGCATTCGATTCCGCAACTGTATGCAATAGGGGCCGGGTTTCATAAGAGGTTACCAGGGTAACCCAAGGATTGGGGGCCGGGACCTAGGAAGAAACACCAGGGTAACCATTGCATCATTGTGATGACACTCCACCTAGAATAACAGTTAAACCTTCTAATTGTGTTTCAAATCAATTGTCAAATCTGGAAGCAATGTAACCAATAGTGTGTATGTACTAGTGTCTAGGGTTAGTAGATTAGGTCTAGGTAGCCTTGTTACTATCTCCTAGCACGGGGGGTGGACCTACGGGTACCACATGGTTGGGTGGAACGTGCACCTTACTCCGTTGGGTCCCCAGTTTGTTCGTTGCATAGAGAGCTTCATGGATGGAGAGCTCACACATGGACTCCCTTTATTCTTTCATCATTGTTTATTGTAAACTTGAAATGTAAAACATCCCTCAAATGTATAAGAGGTGATCAATGTAATTGTTAATGTATTTGTTATTTGAACTATCTCATCAGATGGATGAGCATTGTAATATCTTATCAATGCAATGTATGGAAAAATGGTTTGTACTTTATTATGTTATCATGAATGGAAATTTATTAATTGCAATGTTTACTTTATGTTATGAATTATTAAGTGCAATGCGAAATACTTAAGTCGCTTAAAGAAAACTCAAAGTAGTGTAACGTCGTTTAACCTAAGAATGTATGCAACTAATTAACATAATATTAATACTTAAAAAAAAAAATTATTACACTTTTATCTCACTTTTGCAACATTCTTAGGTTATTTAGACGGGGCATTACAGATTGGTATCAGATCCAAGGTTACAAACACTGGACGCTCTGGGTAATCTAGAGCCCATTAGGTTGACCTAGTACGTAGTGTCGCAACTGATAACCTTGGTTGAACAGTATCTAAGACTCGTAAATTTTCTTGTGTAGGAACATGCCTAGGCGAGGAGGAAGAGGTCGTGGTAGAGGTAGAGGTGGAGGCCGTGGGCCAATCCCTCAGGTTACTCCCCTCCTAGCCCTCACCATAGTGACCAAGCGGATCAGATGGGTCAGGGAAATGAGGGACAGAATCCCGAACAGTCAGCAGTAGAGGGTTCTCAGATACGTCCACTTTTAGAGGAGGTCCTAGCTCGTCTTGGACCTAGACAGGTAGATGAGCAAGAGGTTGTGAGAGAGAGGGATAGATCCCCTAGGAGAGTAGAGGACACAGTTCATCAGGATGCTATCATCACGGGTCATATGAGGGATTTACTGAGAGCACGTCCTCCTACCTTTGATGGTTCAGGAGGAGGATTAGAGGCTGAGACCTGGCTACTAGATTTGGGTAGATGCTTTGCCATGCACCCTTACGGTAGCAATACCCGTGCCAGATGCGCTATTATGCACTTGAGAGGATTCGCCTCGACATGGTGGTGCCTAGAGGAGCAGAAGCTCCATATTGATATTGGCTCTGTGTCTTGGGAGATGTTTCTCGAGAGGTTCAAAGCACGGTTCCTTTCGGAACACTAGAGGCAGCGTAGGGCTGACGAGTTCCATGATCTACGCCAGTTAGCTCTTTCTATAGAGCAATACGAACGTAGGTTCTACGAACTCAAGCAGTATGCTGGTATTGGCGATGATGAGCCTATGCTAGTACAACATTTTATTAGGGGCTTAAATGCCCGTATCAGTGGAGGTGTCCGAGTCTTTGAGCCAAAGACTATGGAAGTCGCAGTGGAGAAGGCTCGTATAGTTGAGGAGAACCTTAATATGGCTTTAGGTGGGCACAGGAGTGCAGATTGGGAGGCTCCTCAAGTAGGGTTTTAGTCCACAAGGTGGACAGTAATTGGAAACAAAGTGGTTCTTCCAAGAACTGAATGCATTGACCCACAAAGGGTGGGCAAAGAACAAAGAACACCTCAAAAGAACAATAACCCTCAACCACAACAACAAACAAAATTCCTACCGAAAGGGTCGTGAATCGGTGGCGAACAAGCCAATAGGCGTGGATCACCAAGCAGAAAGTGCCTACCATCACAAGAGGGGTAGTTTTCAGCAGTCCAATGCACCTTCGGGTGGCAGAGGTTTTGGTAGAGGCACAGGCACAGGTTGTTATTCTTGTGGGCAGCATGGGCACATAGCTAGGCAGTGTCCGATGAGAGGCTCTACTGGTTATGGGCCTCGACCTACAGTTTCAGAGCCTACGGTGGGCGATGCAGGACGAGCTCATACAGTATATGCAGCGGTTAATGACCGCCAAGCCGATCACCAGAATACGGTGGTCGAATCTTCAGGTAAGTTAAATGGTGTTAATGTATCTATACTTTTTGATTCTGGAGCCACTGACTCTTTTATTTCACCATCCATTGTTGACCATTGTGGTCTTGTGGCGGTAAAACAAGGTGGTAAATGGCAAGTTGAATTCGCCTCTGGGGTGAAAGTAGCAGTAGATAACTTAGTACATAACTGTGAACTTAAAATAGGTACGTTAACTACCTTAGTAGATTTATATGTTACTCCCTTAGGATCGTACGATATCGTGTTAGGTATGGATTGGCTAGCATCTTATCATGCTGTAATTGACTGTCGACTTAAGACAGTTAGTTGCATTGATGATTTAGGTGCGAAAGTGGAAATCATAGGTATTCAAAGACCTATCTCTTTGCGGATGATATCTGCTATGCAACTAAAGAGATGTCTTCGTCAGGGATGTCAACTGTTTGCAACAACAGTTACTGATTTAGATGAGGGTGAGAGTCGAGAGGTATCTCTTGATGATCATCCTATTCTTAGGGAATTCGCGGATGTGTTTCCCGATGACATTCCTGGAATGCCACCGAAAAGGGATATCGACTTTAGAGTTGACCTAATTCCTGGAGCTAAGCCTATATCTAGAGCTCCTTATAGAATGACGACTCAAGAGTTAGAGGAACTTCGTATTCAGTTAGAGGAACTTTTAGAAAAGGGTTTCATTCATCCAAGTGTTTCCCCTTGGGGAGCACTTGTCATCTTCGTAAAGAAGAAGGATGGATCTCTTAGGCTGTGCATTGACTATCGTCAATTGAACAAGGTTACGATTAAGAATCGTTATCCTTTGCCTAGAATCGATGATCTTTGATCAAATTAAGGGAGCTAATGTGTTCTCTAAAATCGACGGAACTGCCATATCATCAATGCGATACCGGCGTACATTCATAAATCGCTAACCTCAAGTATGGGCACTACGAATTCACAGTAGTACCCTTTGGGTTAACGAATGCACCTTCAGTATTCATGAGTTTAATGAATGGTGTATTTCGTACATACCTTGATCATTTTGTCCTGGTATTTCTCGATGACATTTTAGTCTATTCGAGGAACATGAAGGAACATGAAGAACACTTGAGACAGGTATTGCAATGCTTAAGAGAAAATCAATTGTATGCAAACCTAAAGAAGTGTGACTTCTTTCAATCTGAAATTAAATACCTTGGACATGTGATATCTGGAAAAGGTATTGCTGTGGATCCTTCAAAAATCCAAGCCATAGTTGATTGGCCCGCACCTACTAATGTAGGTGAAGTTCGTAGTTTTATGGGTCTAGCTGGCTATTATAGACGTTTTGTAGAGGGTTTTTCTAGGATCGGTCATCCTATTACTTCTCTTCAGAGGAAAGGGAAGAAGTTCGTTTGGACGGAACAGTGTCAGTTAGCCTTTCAGACTCTTAAAGAAAAGTTGACTAATGCGCCTATACTTATTGTTCCTGATCCTACTAAGGTTTTCGTAGTTTGTGCGGATGCATCCTTAGAGGGTTTGGGAGCCGTTTTGATGCAAGATGGGCGTGTGGTTGCTTACGATTCTCGCAAACTCAAGGACCACGAATTAAATTATCCTACTCATGACCTAGAACTAGCTGCAGTAGTGCATGCATTAGTTCGTTGGAGACATTTTCTATTAGGTCATCGCTTCGAACTTCATACTGATCACCGTAGTTTGCAATATATTTTTACGCAACCTAACTTGAATGCAAGGCAAAGACGGTGGATGGAGTTCTTGTGTGAGTACGATTTTGAAGTAAAGTATGTTCAAGGCAAAGAGAACATAGTGGCTGACGCTCTTAGCCGACGTCGACATGAGATCTCTGCTATTACTCTTGAAGTAGATTTGAGAGGTCAAATAGTAGCTGCACTTCCTACTAATAAATTATATCAGGAAGTGAAGTCGGACATTGAATCGGGTAGACCTTTAGAAGGTCGATTTGAAGGTTATGTCCTAGAATCGGATGGTATATTACGACATTTAGGTCGCATTTATGTACCTCATGTAGAGAGTCTTTGTACATTAATCATGACTGAAGCTCATAGAGCTCCGTATTCAGCTCATCCAGGTGTCAAGAAAATGCATGCCGATCTTAGGCAATTGTATTTCTGGCCTGGTATGAAACGAGATATTGCTGATTATGTATTGAGATGTCTTGAATGCCAGCGAGTTAAAGCTGAGCATCATCATCCTGCTGGATTATTGCAGCCACATCTCATTCCCGAATGGAAATGGGATATTATATACATCGATTTTATTGTAGGGTTACCTACGTCATCACGTCGACATGATGCCATTATGGTAACTGTTGACCATTTGACTAAAGTAGCTCACTTTTCACCTGTACGTTCATCATATAATGCTTCATCGGTAGCTAGGATATTCATGGAGGACATCGTTAGATAGCATGGTATTCCTCGTAGGATCATATCGGATAGAGATCCTGTATTCACTTCAGCTTTATGGACTTCCTTGCAACGTGCATTAGGTACACAGCTGAACTTTAGTTCAGCCTATCATCCTCAAACTGATGGTCAAACTGAAAGAGTTAACCAAATACTAGAGGATATGCTTAGGATGTACGTAATGGATCAACAATCACGTTGGGAGGATTACTTGTACTTAGTAGAATTCGCTTATAACAACGGATATCAGAGTTCCATAGGTATGCCACCTTATCAGGCATTATACGGTCATCCTTGTCGAACTCCTTTGAGTTGGGATCGACTAGAGGATAGAGTGTTACTTGGACCTGAGATGCTTCGAGACATGGAGCAACAGGTAGATCGTATTAGAGAGCATTTGATAGCAGCTCAGGATAAGCAAAAGAAATATGCCGATGCGCATAGGATCGATCGATAGTTCGCTGTTGGTGATAGAGTGTTTCTTCGAGTGCGACCGCGAAAGAGTCCAATCCGTTATGGAAAAGGCTCTAAGCTTGCACCTCGTTTCGTAGGACCATTCGAGATTTTAGAGAGAATTGGTCCCGTGGCATATCGACTCGCCTTACCACCCAGTTTGTCTCGTATTCATGATGTTTTTCATGTGTCAAGATTTTAGACCATATCATCCCTACATATCCTCATGTACTTGATTGGAATATAAGCATGGTGTAGAGAATGGCAACCGGCTTTGGAGCCCGTGGCCATTCTTTTTCAAACACTGCACGCCTTAGCTCCAGATCGCTGATCAAAAGGGTCCAACGGGACCCTAGCCAAGGAGGCTCAACCCGGGAGGATGCCGCATTAACGCATGAGGGAACTTTATCCCTATCCGGTTTCGGCAGCAGGCTTCTCGTGAGCAAGCCCGGATCCTAGGGGGAGTGGATGCAGTACCCCCCTCCGTTTCTGCTATGCTTTCTGTTGATACTTTTTCATACTGTTAGACTTATGTTGTTTTGTTGGATACTTGGATCACTGGTTTTGAGCGATGATGGATTATTCTGTGACATGATGACACTCTGTGTGATGTTTATTGTTTTCAGACATGACATGATTTAGTGTAGATTTTTACTTTCAGTTGTTTATGGATGTGCACATGTTTATGATGGACTAACAATATTTGTTGAGTCAGTTCTCTATGAGTGTATTGGTGTGGAGAACAGAATCGCATCACTCGCTTGCGAGTGCCTTGCGGTATCTGTTATTTTCTCCGCATGTGTCTGTTTTAATGCTTTATATATATATATACATGTATGTACGTTGTTTGCTTGGTTGCAGGATTTGCAGGTACATGACACCGACTTCACCTGTGTAATCAGGTCTGAGCGTGTCAAGACTCAACGGAATTGTTGAATGGGAGATAGTAGTTAGGTTTATCCTAGTCCAATCTCTAACCTTAGTATTAGTACGTTGTCAGTTTTTAGTTTGGGTCATAGGTTGTTTTGTAATGTGTTCTGTTGGTTAAATTGTTTTGAAAAGGTAAACTTGCTTATGTTTTAATGTTAATCATTGTGTTTTATTTATTGTTATTAATTAATATTTAAATATGATTGAAATTTATTTATTTAATAATTTAATACATTAGTTAGTTTAATTAGTTAAATAGTTGATCTTTAAAAGGATTTAACTATTTAATTAAATAAATAAATTAATTAGATTAAATTATTAAGTGCATAAATTATATTGTGTTTAAATAGATTAGAAAATAAAAAAAATAATAATAATAATTTGCATGTAAATTAAATTGTATTTGGAAATTTATTTTTAGTATTTAAATTAGATAAATAGATTATTTGCATGCAATTGGAAAATTGAATTTTAAATTTTAAATTTAATAAAATTTAAATCTCATGCAAATTATTGAATGGCAAAAACTGCCGAGAGGTGGAGAAGATATTTTCTCAACAACCTCTCGACATGTGTGTGAGTGCCATAATTTTCATTTGGGGTTGTTGAAATTTTTTACGGAGGATATTGAGGATCTCGGAAATTGCACGGGGTTATTCTATTGCCTCGGGGAAAATTTTTCTGGGCACTGGCAAAATTATTTCTCTGTGTGTAAAAACCCAAAATTTCTTAAGAATTGGTATTTTTCTCTTTGTTGGAGTTGTTATTCTGGTGAAAGATCTTTCAAAAGATCTTGGTGGTATTTCTTGGTGGGAGATTCTTGGGTGGAAAAATCTTGTGTGTTTGTAGAAGAAGTTTTGGAGCTTTGTGTGTGTTACGGGCAAAGAAGGATCCTCTCTTCTACAGGAAAATTTCAAGTCACAGACAATCTTCTTGTTACAGGTATTTTACTTTTTTTTAAATTCGATTTTCTTGTTTTTGAAAAGGAAATTAGAAGAATAAATTTCATTTTCTTGATAATCTGTTTGTAGAAAAACAATTTTGAGAATTCCTGTAAATATTCTGGAATAAAGATTAGGGAAAATGACTTTTTGGAGAAGAATTTTATTATGTATTGACTGAAAGATTCTTTTAGAAATAAATAGCAAAAAGGTTTAATTTTCCAACTGTATTATAAGAAAATTTTGAGGAAAGAAAAATATTTGTTAAACATAGAAATTTTCCAGATTCACAGTAGAAAATTCTATAGAAAACTTCATCAGAAAATGAGAAAATGACTTCTGTGTTTAAAGGTTCTTTTGATATTTATTTAGGGATAAATTTATATGAGTATATTGTTCTGGAATTTAAAAAAAAAATTAATATAAAAGTCGCCGTACGGGCGAAAATCCGTAGTCGGATTTTTATTAAATTCACTGTTTTGTTTTTAAATATATTTAAATTAAGTGTTTAAAAAAAATATATATATATATTAAAGAGTCGAAGCTCTGAGTGACGGGGGAAAGGCTCCCCGCAGCCGTTCCCCGCAGAGGCAAGGCGGCGGGGGTTGAGCCAGCGCCGCCCATGCGGGCAGCGCACGGCTCAGCCACCGCGGCCGAGCCCATGGGGCGGGCTGCGAAGGCAGCCCTTCCCCACTGTGCGCGGCTCTGTGCGCGGTAGCAGGGCTATGGGCCCTAATTTTTAGAGTTTAAAATTTAGGTTAAAGTTTAATTTCGGATTTTATTTTGTTGTTGAAAAATTTGAACTTTTATTTTAAATTATATATATATTTGTAATTATATATTTTTGGAAAAGTTTAAATAAGATTTTGATTATTAAGAGTAAGAAAAATACATTTATTTTTATAAATGTAGATTTAATTAAATAAATGTTTAGTAAATATAGTAAAAATTGGAATTTTAGAAGTATAGGAAAATGATTATTATATATATTTGTGAAAATTGAAGGAGTTGATTATATGAAATAGTTATTGATTTTGAAATAAATTATTTTTAATTAAGGCTATTTAAAGATATGATGTTTTCACGCTGTGACATAAGGATTTAGTATATCCAAAAAAATTAGATATGTAAATTCTATTTGCTTAGAATTGGTTTAATTCTTTTGTGATTGGGAAAGTCGGGAAAAGTTTTAAAATAATCAAGTCTTCCAGATGTAGTTCTTTCTTGGGAAGTAAAATAAACTATGGTTTCTTGTGTGTGAACAATCTAGGGTAGTGCACTGTATTTTGTAAACGAAATTGAGACCTTTATTGTGGTAATTTGGCAATTATATGTTGATCTTTTGTGCACTTTGTAAACCCTGGTCTTGTAAACCTAGTAACCTTGTTATGTTAGGGGAGTGGCTAGTCGTAAGGGCCGACACACAAAGTGGTGTCAGGGTAACTTACGATTAGTTAAGTAAATCAGTGAAAACTAAAGTACACAGTAGATAGAGTTAAAACATTTAACAAGTTATGTATGCCTCTCTTATGACTCTTGAGCTTCTACAGTCATGAGTATAAGTTGAGAAGGCCTGGAATGGCAAATCAGTGTCTCGTTTCTTTAAGAGGCATTCGATTCCGCAACTGTATGCAATAGGGGCCGGGTTTCGTAAGAGGTTACCAGGGTAACCCAAGGATTGGGGGCCGGGACCTAGGAAGAAACACCAGAGTAACCATTGCATCATTGTGATGACACTCCACCTAGAATAACAGTTAAACCTTCTAATTGTGTTTCAAATCAATTGTCAAATCTGGAAGCAATGTAACCAATAGTGTGTATGTACTAGTGTCTAGGGTTAGTAGATTAGGTCTAGGTAGCCTTGTTACTATCTCCTAGCACGGGGGGTGGACCTACGGGTACCACATGGTTGGGTGGAACGTGCACCTTACTCCGTTGGGTCCCCAGTTTGTTCGTTGCATAGAGAGCTTCATGGATGGAGAGCTCGCACATGGACTCCCTTTATTCTTTCATCATTGTTTATTGTAAACTTGAAATGTAAAACATCCCTCAAATGTATAAGAGGTGATCAATGTAATTGTTAATGTATTTGTTATTTGAACTATCTCATCAAATGGATGAGCATTGTAATATCTTATCAATGCAATGTATGGAAAAATGGTTTGTACTTTATTATGTTATCATGAATGGAAATTTATTAATTGCAATGTTTACTTTATGTTATGAATTATTAAGTGCAATGCGAAATACTTAAGTCGCTTAAGGAAAACTCAAAGTAGTGTAACGTCGTTTAACCTAAGAATGTATGCAACTAATTAACATAATATTAATACTTTAAAAAAAAAATTATTACACTTTTATCTCACTTTTGCAACATTCTTAGGTTATTTAGACGGGGCATTACACATGTTTTGAAAATTTAAATATTTTTTATATTAAATATTTATATATATTTTACATTAAAATAAAATTTTAAATTTATTAATATTTTAAATATTTTTTATAATTTTAAAATTATAGTTAAATAAGAAATAAAATAAATATAATATTTATTTAATAAAAAAATGATAAAGTATAATCTAATCTTTTAATATAAACCTTAAAATTATACTCTACTCTGACAGGGACAGAGTTGGCAGTGCGGGCACAGACGACAGAGTTTGTACGTTGCACGGAGGGCAAGAGAAACGAGGGAGGCAGTGTCGCATCCATGCCATGCATGCAGTGCCCTGAGGCAGCACGCAACCTGGGCACTGGCTATGCAGGTGACAATTTGCACCAATGGCCATGCCCTTCGACATCCATGCCATACATACTTGCTGCTAACTGTCAATGATTAGCCCGTACTCACCAGTATGCTATTCGTCGCATCCAAGTCCGTCAAACCTCACACTGATAGAAAATAGGAAGTAGAATATAATGTGCTAATTTGAGACGCGCCACTTAAATTTTCCATTGTTAATTACTGCATCACCAGCAAGTTGTTCACTTCTGGATGAGTCCATTAATGGGAGGTCGAGCATTTATTCCCCAAATACCATCAACATTTTCGCCTAAACTTAAGTTGTTGTCCCGCCTAAATTTATGACAATTTTCTGCTAATATTTTGCGTTTGGGTCCTCTCTGGTTTCGTTTCATATTTGCTTCTATTGCAGCCCTCAATACCAGATCTACAGGTGCTTTTAACAACGGCCATTTCTTGGGGTGCAACAGAAATGAGGAGAGCCACTGGGTATGAAAATTCTTCCCTTGTGTATATATTCAAGATGAATAGGGGATAATCATTTGGTTACAAAAATAGGTGTGGGAAGTTATGCATAACAGAATTTGGTGTTGGATATTTCTGGAGGAGCGATCAATCTCTGCTTTTTTATTTCTGCCATAAACGAATAGCCAGGTTCTTTCAATATTGTTTTTTATATCTTTTATTTTTCCAGTCTATCTGTATAAATATTATGTATTTAGCATTTTAATTTATCTAATTAATTTTTATCTTTTGTAATTGCAACTAACCTTTATTCATATGGATTGATTGAATGAATATGAGTGTTTTACTATAGGATGTTTATCAAAACTAATCCCCATTTCCAAATACACCATCCAAAACACCCCACTACCTCCACTTAGATAGGATGTTTTAATTTGATGATCACTCTTTTTTATGAGTGCAGTTTTATCAATTTAGATGTGAATGTAGAAGTGCATTTTCTAAATAGTTAGTATATTAGAATCAAAGTAGTAGTTTTTTATTATTAAATCCATTCTAAAAATATATAATATATTGAAATCAATGCGCACTATTATAATTTAAAAGTTATATATATATATATATATATATATATATATATTCAAAATTAAAATTACAATATATTGATTGAATAAATTTTAACAATTATAAATAACATATTATATTTTTTATTATGGATAATTCTTCTTAATCAAATATAACAATATCATATTAATTATAAATTCTTTAACTATAAATTTTAGTAAAAAGAATCTATATGTTGTAATAATATAGACTTATGTGTAGAGTGGACCAGTTGTAAGATATGGCACAAGTTGTAAGTTTGACGTCAATGAATCATGGTAAATATTTTAAGTGGTAATCAATCTTTGTTAAAGAAAAGCTTGATGCTTATATTATGATAAATGAGAATTAAGTTAAAAGATTTGACTTACTCTATATAGAGAGATTGTTAAGTAAATTTTAAATGATTTTTAATAATATAATACAATTTTCTTTTAGAAAAAAAAGGTATTTTTGAAAGAGAAAATATTATAGTTATATCTAATAATATTTTTTTTATAATTTTATAGTTATTTAGATAGATTATAAAATAAATTTAAAAATTATGCTATTGTTGTTCTTCATTATATAGGAAAAATTATCAACAAATTATTTATGTTTTATAGGGATCCTTCTAATGGAACATTATGTGCACATTTTAATAATCTTGAAAAAATATTAGCAACATTATTTTTGTTATATAGAAGGAATTTATAATACTAACAAATTATCCATGGTTTATAGGGATCCTTCTAACCAAATCTTATGAGTACTTTTCTATTTATAAAAAATGATAGCATTTATTTTTATTACATGGAGAGATTTTTAATATTATTAAACTATCTATAATTTATAGGGGTTCCCTTAATCAAACATTATAATCGTCTTTCAATAACCTTGAATAAACTCTTCTCTCTCCAATAACCTCTTGATCCCCATGCAAGCCCTTTAGAGGGGTTTTTATCATACATATAGCTACAAGTTAGCTTATTTTAACTTTAGTGAGGTTGAAAAAATATTTTTTTTCTTATTCTTTTATAGATAATATTCAATTGTTAGTTTTTTAATACCTAAAAACATAAAAAAAGATATGCCTACTTGTTAGTGTGAATTTTTTTACTACCTATCTAGTCATTATCCTACATAATTATCTGATTCATAATACACTTAAGTTTGAATTTAGATAGAATTTTTATCTTTTGTCCCACCTCATGTGAAGTATGCTTGTTTCTCCTTTTTTGGTTGGACCCTAGTCCTACACAGAGGACAAGCAGAATGGGAAATAAACCACATTTCAATGCAGTCAACATGGAAAGCATGCTTACAATTGAGAAGAAGCCTGCCCTTGCCATTCTCCTCAAACCCACACAAACAAACAACATAATCCAGACCTTCATAGTTGCTCTGCAATCTATAAACAAACAAAGGTAGGGCATCTATGACGGCCTTGTCTAGACTAACAGTTATAATCACTAAAATCAGAAAATTAATATAGCTGCAACCATAGGTACAGTTGGGAATAATATGAGATACAACCAAGCCATCATTATATACCAAGCCAACAATATATAATGATTTTTAGAAATGACCACAAAATTGAAATTAAATACAGAACCTTGAAACTCAAAGTAATCTGTAAACCTCAATTGGAATTGGAAAAGAATTCTAAACAATAGAAGTAATCCGCAAACCTTTGATCACAAACAGAGGATTCAAATACATCAAGTTACCATTATCTTTTTCTTCCTTAAAGCCGTTAATCATCCTTTCCTCAATGTGGTACCATTTCCACATAAATTGAGCTCATTACATATGCCAATGTTGAATAGTATGATAATAATGATAGCAACTAAATCAAAATCAATTTAAGAATGGAAAAATGTTGCTGCCTTATCTAGCTCACTGTTGATCTTGTTTAGAAGACAACCTTTTTCCAACTCACCGCTAATCACTAAGTCATATGCATTTTCCAATACTATCATAGCTTGGATAATAGCACTCTCTACCCAAACATCATATTTGAAACCAACTAGAATGATATTAATTTGCTTATGTGGATTGTGATATGCTCCATTGCCACTGACAAAGAATGTCCTAGACGTGCAAGACAAAATTAATTCAAATAAACTTTAGAAAGATTCCTATTAAGATGGTGAAATAATTATATAAACTTGTCATTAATTACATTAATATGAATCAATAAAATAACCCACTTTAGTACTATCAATTATTCACATTACTTTTGACTCTAAGTTAAATTATGTCTACTTGGTAGATTTATATGTACCCCAGATGGAAGTCAACTTGCATTTGTCATGTGTAACCTAAAATGGGACAAATTAGTAGGTAGATTTGCATCTTCTAAGAGTGTAAATTAAGCCTTGAAAATAGTGTTTTAGGATAGAGAAATTTACTAGTGGTGGGTAGGATCCAATGATAGGTAGGAAAAGAGTACTTCTATGTCAAGGTTGCAGGGATAAATACAAAACCCTCGTGGAGTGGGATCCTATGATAGCTTCTAGACATAGAATAGTATTTTTGTCCCTATGCTTGTAAGCTCAAAATTCTCCTAAGTGGTATCCAATGATATTTTATCTAATTTTTTTGTTTTAAATCTCCCTTCCTCTATGGTGTAGGAGCACCTATTTGATCACATGTCTCCATGAGGCCAAAATTGTAATAAGTAGTTAAAAGTTCCTAGGGATCATTAGATAAGGTCTTTCAAGACCATTTTAATCATTTGATAGGAAATAGTATAAGTTATTTAGAAGGTGGAAAAACACAAACCTTGTAAACCTTGTTGTAAAGGCAAAAGAGAGTAAATGATAAGTTCATTAGTTAGGTAGTTAGAATTAGTTGTAGGAATTTTTTATGAGTTAGTTTTGTTTTCAAGGCATAAATAAGCCTCTCACAAGTCGAGGTGGGGGAGAGGGATGTAAATGATGGATAGATCAATGAGAAAACCCTACTTTTCATGCAATTTTTTGTGTTTTTGTTGATAAAACGTGAATATATGCTCATGTACGGCATTATTGTGTGTCTTGATCATTTTGCACTTGGTCTGACTTAATTTCATGGAGAAATAAAGAAGTTATGGCATTTTTAGTTCAAACTGCCCCAAACCCTCATCTAGGGCATATAGTGGTAAAGAAAATTACTTTTCTCACATTCTGAATAATGGGTAAGGCTAAAAACTCATGGAAAGGTTCATTGCTATCTGCACTTTAATATTCCAAGTTTGTAAGATGTGAAAATTGAGTTTACTATTGATTTTAAGATGCCCTATGACTGTGTTTTTAAGGAAATCTAGAAAAATGACAATGAGCAATGAGTTTTCTCAAAGTTTTGTTATTGAAATTAATGTCCATCAAGCAGAGAAGTGTTTGAGAACTATGCCAAGGTGTTTATGAATACATGTTCAAATTTTGAACCAAAAATTCTAAAATCTCACAGAACTGTGTCTTAACTTGTGAAAGATATAAATTATTCCATACAAATCAAACCATGCAATATAATCAACCCACTAAAAAAGTCACAAATCAGCAAGAAAACACATAATAGATTCTACAATTGCAATAGAATTATTCCATAGATCATATATGAATATAGGCCAATTATTCCAGCAATACTTGGAGAGCTATGCAAAGTTGGAGAAATTGGCTGGGCGAATGAAGGTAGCAGGGTATTTCCAGATTCAAGACTTTTACTATTTTTGAGTGAAATCCTTTTATGTCTAACCCTGAAAACAACATATCCCTGAATCTTCAAAAATTGAGCATAGCTCTCATACCATACAACAGCATACACTCAAGCTTAAACTGGCAAAAGAAGTTTCTCAGCACTCATCTCTTCATCATCTGTTATTGGGTGACGCTTTTTAGAGGGTTTTGTGGGAAGGCTAATTGCAATCTCCATGCACTTGTTCATCGAATTCAGCAAATATGCAAAGGCAAGATTGGAAGAAATGGCCTCGAATTTTTAATTTGGCACTCACAAATTACATATTATACTTTGATGGTAGTGTATACAATGCCACCCCCTGCACAAGAAGGATAGGAGCACCTTTTATTGTGTTAAAAACTCTACATGATAAGAATCGAAAGAAATGAGAGAGGCACCCAAAATCCTGCGTCCCAAGCAATTACCATACTATTGACAGAATTCAATAAATTTTATGCGAAGATGGTCACTTCTGCAATTCTAACCGCCATAGAGTTGAACTTTGTAATTTCATACGATGGCAAAGAGGTTTCAAAGAACAGTAGCAAATATCGTCAAAGGAGTGAAAACCCTAAATGCATAATATGTTATTTTAAAAGAATAAATGAATATTTTACATAACAAATAAAAATAAAATTTGAATAATCATTTTCATATAATTCTTTATTTTTTAATATTTGTTGTTGCATTTTTATGGTCTATCACATATTTTTCTCTCCATGTCAACATTATGGGAGCACCACTCAATTGAACATTGTTTTGAACTTCAACTAAAAGTTGTGAGAAACGTAGACCAAAATGCATGTCTTTTTTATGACAAGTATGGTGAATAAATTGACATAGAAAATTATTAAAAAAAAAAAAAAAAAATCTCAAGTTCTACATAGCCATTATGGTGGGTGTCTCATAGACTAACCAAAACTTTACTAGTATCAAAGCAATATGCCCTCAGGATTTCTACTTTTTAATGAAGATCCTTTATGTCTTCATTCCTAATGGCATAGTTGCAAATGGACTTATTTTTATGGAACTAATTAATATAATTATATATCAACAAATGGAATACATTTCTATAAAGTTGGAATCATTTTTCCATCATGTTATTCGTTCCTATTTATACATTTTATTACACTTGGCTCCATGTTATCAATGTCCACACATATTATTGCATATCTAACTTTTATTATCCCCTTTATTGTCACCCATATCTACAAATTCATTCTCTACCTAGATACTATTACTTCCATGTCCTAAACCAATCACATACGTACAAGATTGATCCTACACCTATGGATTTGACCCCTAAATTTTTAAAATTTAAATTCAAAATTTGGTTGAATCCTTACTATTTCTTTCTCACGTTGATCCAACTTGGTTCAAATTTGGAGTGATTTAGTACTATATACTTATATTCCAAGGAATTCAATTGTATTTGTTTAATCATCTTCTTATATCAATAAATATTCACAAAATCCTATGAAATGGATAAAAGAATCATTTGAGGAATTCTTTAACTACAACACGGAAACAAACTAATCCTACATTATCATTCTAGAACATATACATGTCTAAATATTATTGTTCTCAGGAATTTCCACAACTGTAAAGAATGGTATTTCTAGGAGGTTGACCTATTGGTTTTTTCCTTGCTTACTATGGTTATACCTTTCATTGGACAAACCCTTTTCATTTCAATATACCTTTTAGCTCAATTAGTTTAAAGCACACATCACTTAATCTAGCTTATCTTTTAACACATGGGATTTTCTTCTCTATCATTTGTCCTGAGGAAAAATCATCATCTCACTCATCTTATGTATTTTTCCTTTATTAGCTCTTAATGTTCATAGTAATCTTAAAGGGCTCCCTTAATGTGTAGGGATCCTTATCCCTTAACAAATAGTTTATCTTGGCACAATAAGTATTGCACTATAGGGCAAGGAACATAGAAGGAACATAGAACCATTTGGTCTCATGTATGCAATCCACTTGTGTGCCTATTCCTCGAGGTTAGATTTCTAACTTTTTAAACCTTGAGATTTGTTTGTGCATTGTTTTTTAAGGATTTTTTTCCCTAATTTGATTGTCACTTTTTGGAACCCACTCTCTTATCTTTCTTCCATTTTAAAATTTAGTCATGGCTTGTAATCAAGACTTGTCCTTGGTCTATGACTATTCCTATATCAAATATCTTCACATGTTTTCAAAATTGGTTGCATCTTTTCCATTAATCCTTGAGAAAATTATATTCTTTTAACAAAGAGATGGTGCTCCACACCCCATGGATACATGTTGGTGTAAATAGGTAATTTTCCTAACTAGTTAATTAGTGGAGTCTTATTTATATGTCAAGTCCACTTAGGTCCTAGGAATATTCAAGTCATTTAGATAATATTTTATATTTTTAGGTTTTATTAAATATTAGTGTCTTAGGTCATTTAATGATGGCTCATGTCATTTAATAATGACACAAGTCATTTAATGTTTTGGAATTTGGAGCTTCATCACACCTTGTCTATATAAGCAAGGTCATTGTACACTCTTGTAACATACCTCATCATCATCGGAACGAGGTATTGGAAAAGGTGTTGCATGAAGCTGAGCTTGACCTCAAGTGGGCTAAAGAACATTGGGCAGACAATGAAGGTTATATCCAATTAATGACTGATAAAAATATGTTTGTCAAGGAACTAGATGTGGAAAAAGTTAAAGAATATTTCCATAAGAAGATGGAGGAGAGTGCAACGGATGACATATCTTCGCTCTTCATGGATTTTGTTGCTAGGGCATTCGTTTGATCAAAAAAAATGGTGGAAGCCGCTTCGAAATGTACCAAGCATGGAGAAGAGATGGTTGTTAGATGCCTTCTTCATCCATACTTTTGGTTGTTTGTTGATGACATACAGTTGTGTAAAGTTAGCCTGGACTTAGATTAACAACTGCTCTAAATTTCTATTGTTTGTTCATGCTTATGGTGAATGAATAATTGAATATTTGCAGTCCTTTGAAGCCTGCACAAATTTCATGAGACTGTGTAGTAATCTGGTTAAGTGAGATTTTGTTTTTGGAAGGTTGTCCATAATGAAATCCTCCATGATCATTGTTCATTGCTGAATTTTAGGTCTAGGAACCTTCTCTCTTCCTTGCCCTTTTCCTTTTTTTTTAATAAGTAACCTATGCTAAGGTTCATTGCACATTGTAAAGTCAAATCTTAAGCTAAAGATAGGAGTTCAAACTTATGTTCGAACCTACAACAAATTGCGCACTAACTTCCCACTTCAAGGAACTCCATTTTGTGATCCTACTTCCTTCCAGCCTAACTTCGTGAGTCCACCCTATGATTACCACTTATTACAAGACTTTCTTCCAGCCTAACTTTGGAGAAATTGGCTTGGCGAATGAAGGTAGTAGGGTATTTCCAAATTCAAGACTTTTACTTAATGCTTATTACAAGAGGAGTTTCCAGATTCAAGAGGAGTTTATTACAATGAGCCCAAGACTATTGCATCATCTTTCTAGAGCTTTGGGGGTGCTTGTTTATGAGGTTTCAAGTGCACTTTCCTTGTTAAAAGTGTTTGGTGGTGTTTGGGAATGAAATGATAGATATTTACTATTTTTGAGTGAAATCCTTTTCTGTCTAGCCTGAAAATGACATAGCCCTTAATCTCCAAAAATTGAGCATAACTCTCATACCATATAACATCATACACATAAGCTTTAAACTGGAAAAAGAAATTTGGTGATGAGGAGATAATTTATGCAAATTGAAATATACCTCCCTCTTAAAACACCTATTGATCAAGTTTCTTAACACTCATCTCTTCATCATAGGGCTATATGTTGATCTAAATTTTTTAGATGTATAACGGATGTGAGATAGCCCATGAATATCATTATTTTTTTTTTAAATGACTGTCATGGGATGGTAACAGCCATTAAAATTTTATAAAATGATTGTCATGGGCTATAGATAGTCATTAAAAATATTTTTGTTTCTGGATTTTTAATTTATTACTGTATTTTGTATTTTTTAAAAATTGACATCCCATAGCAAAGAGAAATGACTTTGAAAAAATTCCAAGCTTTTGAACATATTTTATGTTTTCATAATTTGAAATCATCTAAAACTAATTGCAACTCCAACAAGGTGGTTGGTTTAAGAGGAGGTCCTGGAATTGACACTTGGATCAGATCTTGGCATGAGGTATTCGTATCAAACATATGTTTGGCTTATTGATTTATGTGCATTAAATGATTTTCTTTGAAGTGTAAGTGTGTTATGTGGTAAGTAAGTATATGGTAGCAATGTATATCCTCACCATTATCTCATGAATGGACAATTAGACTATGGATATACTTTAGAAGGTGGACTTCACTAAGTATTATTTATGATGGATTGTGAGATGAGGTAATGTTTAAAAAAAGCTCCGAAGTTGGGACATATATGAATGTAATAGCTCTCCATTTAATGATTCATTAAAGGGGTAGTGATTTTGGCATTCAACTGTTTCTCTTGTTGAACATGGATGATGATGGACATTCTTTTTTGTTGGGTTGAGAGCTTTTGCAAACATATTCATCATGTCTCGAAATACCTTTTCTTGGAACTTTTGCTAATTTGTCTCTATATTGTGACCTTGTTGGTGAGGTTGTGGATTGACACAAGGGGTCTTGTTTCTTTATAGTCATTTTTAATATTTTTCTTGGCATGTAAGGTTAGGTGGTTAAACCATGATATCTTCAAGGGGAAAAAATCCTACTTTGTGTGTCAGGTATGTATCCCCTTGTTATAATATGAAATATTTTTTCTAAAAGTATTGGTAGTAAATCCATCATAAAGAATTAAAAGAGTTAAAGGTGGATCTTATGTTGGGGGATCTTATGGTCATATCCCCTTTGGTATATATCAAATAACTATGCTTAAAATTATTCAAGAGAAATCCTTGTGAAAACATGACCTACTTCCTATAGGGATTGACGTTCTCAAATTGGCATTTCGTGAGCAAAATTGTCTAATGTATTCAAATACTAGACTTGTTTGAAATTTTGAATATCTAAACATTTTTTTTTAAATTAATAAATTCTTCCTATAATAAAAGATTTGAAGTGCAAAAGCATTACTTTTATTGCATATGCATAAATAAACTTTGGAATATATAGATGTTTATATGCAAAAATATACATCACTTACTACCAGGTAAATATGAATGTCTTCTTTAACAATCATGGTAATGTAAATGGTCTCCATCATGCTCATTCCTTTTTATTTTATGGACCTTGTAAATTTTCTTGTCAATGTAAGAATTTTAAGATCTTCTCTAATGTGTGACTTTGTTAATTACAGTTTTTATTATTTGATCATTCCTTTTTATTTTATGGGCCTTGTAAAATTTAGAATGGATTGCTCCATATAGAAATTTTTTATAATATGCATACTTTATTTATCAAGTTGGAGAAACTTTGGTGGATTTAATTGTAGATGAAAATCATGAGACTTTAGTAAGTTGGGGACAAATATAGGGGTCCTCCACAGAGTCCTAGGAATTTGGTTTGCAATCTAGAGAGTCTCCGAATAGCATAGAAAATAGGGAAAAGGTATTGTCTACTCTTGCAGTTTGTCATATGGCAAAGGAATATGGCATCAATTTAGAGGATATTCCTGGTATATTGAGTGTACAACATCATATACTTAATAGCCTAACAATTGAAATTAAGGGCTTGACAATGGTACTAATTCATGAAAAATCTAACATTTTAACGTATAAATCAAATGTAATATATGGATTCCATCCTCTTAAAGTTAGTGTAAGCAAATACATAATTAATTTGAAGCTATCACTTCTCTATTGAAACCTTTGTTGCACACACGGAATCATTACTAAATGACCTGCCAATTTACCTCATGTACTGCGTACCAAAAAATATAACAAACATTTTTCTAAATAACCTTCCAAAAAATATATTTTACCAATTGTATAATAATTTGTCACATGATGTAAAATCATGATTTTTTAAATTTTATTTATATTCTATATATACTTTTGAATTAAAAGATATTTTATCATTTTTTTAAAACAATATTTCTAGTGTATCTTTATTATTTTGTATACTAAATAAAATATTTTCATGGTTTCTTTAAAATAGATAATTAAGTTTAATATATATTGTATAGAGATTTTTTATTAGTTTAATATATATTGTATAGATATTTTTTATTATTTTTAATAAAATATTTTATTTATTATTATTTTTTAAATTGTTAATAAAAATTATTAATTATTATTTAACTATATGTCATAAATAAATTCTTCTGAAACATATATTTCTCATCATAAATATATTTTACCAATTGTATAATAATTTTTCACATGATGTAAAATCATGATTTTTTAAATTTTATTTATATTCTATATATACTTTTGAATTAAAAAATATTTTATCATTTTTTTAAAACAATATTTTTAGTGTATCTTTATTATTTTGTATACTAAATAAAATATTGTAATGGTTTCTTTAAAATAGATAATTAAGTTTAATATATATTGTATAGATATTTTTGATTATTTTTAATAAATTATTTTATTTATTATTAATTTTTAAATTGTTATTAAATAAAATTAATTATTATTTAACTATATATCATAAATAAATTATTCTAAAACATATATTTATCATCATAAATTAATTAATTATTACATTTATTTTTTATGCATCAATCAGGTGTCCCCACCACCCAGCAACCCATGCCTTAGATACCTGGAATGAAATTATTACAAAATATTATTTTTATACAAAATATATAATATAATATAAATTTTTTATTATCATATATAATATAATATAATATATTTTATATTTACCCTATATTTCTTATATACATTAAATTATATTATGTCATAAGTAAATTTTTGTAGAAACGTATATTTTTAATCCTAAATTAATTATCAATAATAAATATAATATTATTATATTTATATTATATTATAAAATCATATAATATTATATTCTTGTAGCCGCTTATCCAAATATAATTCTCAGATAAAAAATTCAAATAATATAAAATATAATATAATTCGATCAGATATAATATTTGTGCTTAATAAACATAAATCCAGCGAATAAAAAAAGCGGAAGATACAATTGTAAATAAATAAAAAAATGAGATAGGGCGAATGGCGGAAGTCTAGGGCGTATGGAACAGGACTAACAGGAACTGGCAGATACGACACTGGCACAGCAGGTATGTCAGGGTAGAACGAGGACCGACGAAGACTGACAGATACGACAGCAGGTATGTCAGGATGGGCATCGATGCCATGCGGTGCAAATTGTCACCCCTATAGACATTGCCTATAGACATTGCTGAGAAGGGAAATGTCTATGGGGGTGACAATTTGCACCGATAGGCATCATGGGCATTCGATGGATGCACCCGTGCAAGCCCCTGCAAACCACTGCTAACGGTTTGTACTTGTACCTGCTGCTAGCGTTGTCTCCAACTCTTCTATCCTGCTGCACCTGTCACCCATCACCTACACTGTAATCACCTTGTCGTCCTGCCCTCTGTAATGAATGCCCATTGAGATCTGCATTAATTTCTTTTTAATTTTTTATTATATGTTTTAAAAACTAGTGTATTAAAACTATTATGTATTTTTAGTTAATTTTTTTATTTCTTTTTAATTTTTGGAATTGGTGTATTATAGATTTGTTTTTGTTAATAATTTTATTTTTCTTTTTTTCTTTTTAATTTTTAGAATTGGTGTATTATAGATCTTTTAAAGATTTATAAGTATTATTTTTTATTTGATAAACTATTTTTATTTACCCAGAATTATTTACTTTTCATCTACTTAATATCTACTTTATTTTATGTTTAAAAAAAAGTTTTCTTTTGTGTTTAAATCTACATGTGAGAAATTATCTCAAGTTAGTTTTGCACCTCCAAAAGTTAAATATTTATATAAGAATGTTTTATTTCCTTATAAACATAACAAAACAATATCAAATAAAAATGACGAGGATTTAAATTTTAGTGTTTCAAATTTGCATGTGAAATATATGTTCAAAAATAGTTTTATTTCCTTATAAACATAACAAAACAATATCAAATAAAAATGACGAGGATTTAAATTTTAGTGTTTCAAATTTGCATGTGAAATATATGTTCAAAAATATTATTATAGATTGTGACATCAACTAAAAGTACATAATAAAAAATGTTTTAAACATAAAGTAAAGTAGATATTAAGTAGATAAAAAGTAAATAATTATGGGTAAATAAAAATAGTTTATCAAATAAAAAATAATACTTATAAATCTTTAAAAGATCTATAATACATCAATTCCAAAAATTAAAAACAAATAATAAAAATTAAAATTATTAGCAAAAACAAATCTATAATACACCAATTCCAAAAATTAAAAAGAAATAAAAAAATTAAAATTATTAGCAAAAAAAATCTATAATACACCAATTCCAAAAATAAAAAAATCCTAATACACTTTTAAAAGTAATTTAATTTAAATATTAAATAGTAAAACAAAAATAAACTATTTATTATACTTTATTTAATCTAAATGTAGATTAAAACTATTATAGTATTTTAAATTATTTAACACTAGTATTATAGATCTAAATGTAGTATTGCTAACCACTATTAATATAAAGGGAGTTTAATAATATTAATAAAAGGGAATTATACCTTTTAAAAATTTAAATTCCTTTAATTAATGTTAGTTAACTATTTTCTATTATATAAGTTATTATTTCCTATTATTTCCTATAAAATAATAATTCCCTATTATTAACTAAACCTTAATATTAAATATTTTACCCTATAGCTTAAAATATTTTAATATATTATTACCCTATAGGTTTGATATAACTAAACCTTAATCTAATTCAAAAAAATATCTATTATAAAACTTAATATTTTCCTTATAATATAAAATATCAAATTAAACAAGAGCTGCAGAGCAGCAAAGTTCCTGCCAAAAAGTTTTAGAATAGTTTTGTTTTATTTGTTGAGTTTACTGTGTTTTAGGAACAATTGGTCAAGATAAAGCAATTGTCGCCTAAATTTAGGAATTTGATCATTGATAAAGTCAAATTTGTCTTCCATTAGAAAATGACTCTTATAACAAAAGAATTTTGCTCACTTCAAAATTCTCATGCTTTGGTTGTGCTTTTAGGCATGAAGAAAGCACAATTTACATGTTGTCAACATTATGTAAATATTTATGAGTTTAAAGATTTCCTTAACCATTTAGCATAAATGATAAAACATCCTCTTTCAAAAAGAAAAGATCTTTAGAACTTTCATTATACATAGAGTCATGTATAACCAACTTGCTAGGTGTCATACCTCTACTGCATTTAAGCCAAAATCAACTAGTACTACACCAAGTTTTAGCTAATGACCACGAACCAAATTTGGCACACCTATTGTAGCAACAAGAATATCTACTTCATGATTAAAATCTACATAGAAAATTCAAGAATATCTACTTCATGATTAAAATCTACATAGAAAATTCTTTTTGTTTTGAGTAGCTATCCAGTCTACATAATTTTTTTTGGAAACATGGTTTAAAACTTTAAATTAATACTTAAATAAAGATAGTCTACTGTGTTTCAAATTTTAGAGCTATTCAATAGAATATGGCCCATATTCTAACATGTCAAAAACTTTTTTAAGAAGAGATAATGTAGTCCACCCTTAATCAGTGTGTATTTATTTATAGGCTAAACATCTATACTTATAAATTTATAGATATGTATTTTGCCAGATAAATTTTGTCCTTATACCAAGCAATCTAAAAATCAACTAAGCATTGTTCATTTATCAATATTTGTTGACCATTTTGAAGTTGAGATAACTTATAAGGATTTGGGTGTGTTATCCTTTTCAAACCCAAATATTCTACCGTCTCATTGGACATTATTGTAACACAATTTAACTACTTGTGAGTGTTTTTCATCCCAAGTTTTTGCAAGAAAAACTCAACAAGTTTTTGATGAGCACAAATATGAATGGATTCCCTCTATCAATATTTATCCTACCTCTTTCTAATTAATTTTTATTGCTATTTTCTTTCAAGTATTAATCAAACCTCATATAATATACATGAATTACAAGCAATAAACCACTAAAGGTTGGCATGGGAAAGCAAGGCATTCCAACTGGTCAATGGATTGTTGTTCAAGCTGGGGCCCAACCAAGTATTAAAGTGTGTGGCATGGTAAGAGATTGGGAATATACTTCAATAGGCACATGAGAATCTTATTGGAGGCCATTGGAACTTCAAGTTCATGCCACAACATGCAATGTACTGTGGCCTTGATGTCAAATAATAGGTAAAAAAATATTGAATTGGAAAACCATTAAAACAAGACTTTATGCCCCTTTAGCCATCCCAACCACAAGAAATATTTGAAATATGAGGATTGAACTTCATGTTCCCATTAAATTTTAGCTAGACACATCAGTGTAAATACATTGTCTTCGCCACTAAAGTATGTGACGAAGTGAGCTCAAGCAAGGGCCATGTAAAACAATAGAAAGGCCAAGTCGAGGCCATAAAAAAAGTCCTCATTTTAGTTATAACATATGGATTCTCTTGGTTTGGTTAAATATTCTATGATCCTTGATGTTCTTAATTCCATCCCACTTCTCATCCCCATTCCCCCTAGTGTCATGGATACCAAGACCAAACACTTGTCTATGAGAATACTATTACCATCACTCAGTTCAATCAAGCTTGGATGAGAGGAATTTTAATGAAAAATGGATGAATGTTAGGGATCTTATTAAGAGGAACTTAAACTAGATGTTGAGGACTTCTCTATCTTGAAAGATCACAGTACTAACTTTATATTCAAACCTCATACTTTCTTTCCTCGGATTTCCTCTACTTCCCCCCAAATGATGGTCATGCTATCAATATGGCCTATTGGGGTTATAATTGTCTAAAGAAATATAAGGATGAGATTAAAGAAACTATCTGTAAACAAGAAAAGAAGGTTAGGGTTTTGTCTTCTAAGAATGAGTAATGAGAAATTTTCTCTATAGAATTCCTATTCTCGTGAATATTTTCCTAAGTTTGATGACTTCAAACTGGATGTTGATAGTTTGCAACAAACTTATGACCTTGTGTCTATGACATATGTAACTGGGGTCATCATGCAATAGAAATTCTACACAACCTCAACCTACATTTGGTTAATTATCCTTTTATGTAAGATAAGGTTTGTGATGAAGGTCCATGGTTGAGGGATGATGTTGCAGGGAAGCCTATGGTGGAACTTAGCATGCAATGTGGCATTGGATTTATTCCAACTTGACAAATAGGCTTGGAACCTTGTGATTTTTATATCTTCTTGTAGTGTGATTAATCTTGCAAGGGGGTGCACCCATTATGACCAACATTTAAATATGGAATCCTTAGATAGTTTTATAGCAGTAGTTTTTTTTTAAATAGTAGGTTTATACTGACTATTGAAGGCATCTTCAATTTTTATATTTTGGTATACATTAATGAAATTCAATAGACAAGTAGTGTCCCAAATCAAAACTAGACTTATGTTCCTCCAATTTATTGGAAGGATGATAAACTGATACTCTAACCTTACATTTAACCAAAATATTAAATAAAGTTGAAACTAAGTTTAAAGTTTCAATAAATGGCATTTATGAGAGATAAATCATGCAATGAGACTATAAATCAGTTTATCTAAGTGGCAGATGAATGAGGGTAGAATCAAGCTAGCTCCATATTTTCAGACTCTCATTTATTTTTCTTATATCAACAAAAATCAAACTTAAGCAAAAATTCCAAGAGGTAAAAACAAATAAAAGTTAAAAGTAGAGATCCCTGTAATAATGACTAATGTTGTTATTTACAATATTCAATCTATTGTGTCTATAATAAACTTACAAAATATGAAGTGCAGTCAAACAACCAATTTGGATAAGATATACAATCATTAGTTATGAGAAATAGAGAAAATGGAACATTTAAGAAAATTCTAAGGCCCAATTTCTCCCGAAGTTCTTGCCAAAATGTGCAAGAATAGTCCTATTTTTATTTGTTGTAACCCTAACCCTAACCCTATTTCTATTGTAAACATAATTAAAACCCTAACTCTAACCCTAACTCTTCCTAATTGTAAGCCTTAGCCTAAGTCTAATCATAACCATAATTATAACCTTAATTCTAATCCTAATTTTAATTCTAAACCAAACTCTAATTTTAACCCTAACATAAAGATAAATTTTTGAAGTGTGATTAAGGGGAACATTATTTACCTTTTCATTAAACCATTATTCTAACATTAATTTGAAATCTAATTCTAATTCTATCTTAACCCTATTTTTAATCCTAATTATATCAATAATCCTAACCCTAACTCTAATCATATCTATAATTCTAACCATTAAACTAGTTAACCCTATTTCTAAACCTAATCATATTTATAATGATTTTAGAATTATAATTATTAATAATAATTAGAGCTCTAGAATTATAATTTAATTAATTTATAAAACTAATGTTGTAATTAATTATTTGATTATAAAAATTCTCATGACTAATTATTTAATTAAACATTTAAAATAATTTTTAAAAAAGATATGGTTATAATATAATTAATTAAAACATCTATAGTTATTTTTATAATTATTTTAAATTTTAAAATAATAATTAATAAATTAGAATTATATTTATATATTCTAATCCTAATGTTAAATAATTAAATAATTTTAATTCTAATTCTAAATTACTAAAACATTTAATTGTATTTTAGTGAACTATAAACCTAATCATAATTTAATTAAAAAACAATATTATTATAATTGTAAATTAATCTATATAATTATAATTATAATAAACTTAATTCTAAACCTAATTCTTAATTATTAATATTTTCAAATTAGATTATTTTGATTATATTTATGTAATATTAATTATAACACTCACCTTAATAAATAATTTTTAGCATTATTATTGCACACCCTTAACTATATGGAAATCAACTTAACTAAAATACTTAAGGTATATCATAAATTTTATCTATATGCAAATTTTCTAATACATTATGCAAATTTATGTATTAAAGCAAACAAATATTTTAACTAGTGTATCATTTTCATTAGTTGAATGAAGTTCGCCTACAAACCCTCCTTAACCTGCTTAATTGATTTTCTTTGGAATAATGAGATGAGGGAAAAAAAAAATCAAAAATTAAAAAAGTAAAAAATAAAACATTTTACTTTAAGAAAAATTAAATATAATGAAATTAACATTGTTGTGGAAAATATCTTTAAAAAATTAGTGCAATCATTGATCTTTTTTATATAATATTTTATTTCTTATAAATTAAAAATATATATTAGATTATATATGTTACATATTGTACATATATATTATTATAATGCCATGTTAAAATTAATATATTACATGTGAATTTAATAAATTAATATAATATATAATCAAATATAATAGATTTAAAACTAGCTATATTATATTATAAAACCATATTATTATCTTATATCATTATTAATAATAATTTATTTATTGACAAACAAAAAATTTACAACTAATCTCCCATGACTCACCAATTCTCTTCAAAATATAAAATTTATAATTTCAGAGTAACACCATTTACATTGACAATTAAATAACTTCTAGCTTCCAAATTTTATGTTGGCACAATAGAATCATGGAATGTTTTGCAAACACAAAACACACCCTCAAACTAGATGCTCCTCCATCAATTTATTATTATTATTATTATTAATTATTTTAAGAAATTAAATTTTATGCTATTTTATTATTATATATTATAGTTCTATATATTATATTGATTTAATTTATATTATATTTATTTTATTCACAAATAATTAAAATAGTTTGATTATATTCAAATGAGAAAACAGTTATGCAAGAAACCATTTAAAAAATAGTTATTTCAAATCCACAAATTTTGTCAAAAAAATTTAGCATAGTTGAATTTATTAATATCGAGAACTAGCAAGGTTTGTATTGTAAAAATAATTTGAATAATTAACGTATATAATTTAAACTACATAGAATATTTAAGAAATTAGTATAGGGGAATTTATTAGTTAGAGTTGGTTAAATTTAGATTGCAAATGTAAATTATAGGATAGTTAAGTTAAAAGTAAAAGTATAGGGGAATTTATTAGCATTTAGAGTTAGTTAAATTTAGATTGCAAACGTAAATAGAATAGTTAAGTTAAAAGTAATTGTCATTTTCTCCTGCCCTTTCAATCTCCCACCTTCTCTTTCCATCTCCCACTATAATCGCAACTCTATAATGGAGCCGGGAAAATCGCCCTTATCGCTCAAAAGTTTCTTTCCATCTCCCACTATAATCGCAACTCTGATAATGGAGCCGGGAAAATTGCCCTTATCGCTCAAAAGTTTCGAGCCAATAAAACTGAGGAAAAATAATTTTCAGAATTTGAAAAGTTAAAAATTGTGCATTTAATTTAAAAAAAAACTAAAATATAATGTATTAAAATTAAATTATAATGTATAAGAAAGAAATTAATAGAATTTGATTGGCTGCAAGCGAAACAATTAATCACTAGTTAAGTTCAAGGGGTCGCCTATAGTTCCATGGCAGGGACTAAAAATAGTTTAGTAGATAATAAACTAATATAGGGAATATTTTCCTTATAATAACCTTTATTTTACTATAATAAAAATAGGAAATAATTCACCTAAATATTAAATTACTTTTTACTATTATTAAAAGTAGTACATTTAAATAACCAACCTATTTTAATTTTAATTTCAATGTGTTTTAGTTAATTTTTTTATTTCTTTTTAATCTAATATTAAACTAATAATTTCAATTTTATCTATTATAGTACATAACTATAGATTTATAAGTAGTATTTTAATTGAAATTAAATATTAAATTTCCCAAAAAAAATCTACATTTCAACTAAAACAAAAATCTACCTTTTACTAACCGCTAATGGTTTCAAGCTAACTCCCTTCCCACTAACCACTATTATTATGCATTTTACCTTTTTTAAAGTTGATAAATCTAAGGATATTTTTATTTGTAACTATTCTTTTACTATATTGTTAAAAAACCTTTTAAACAATACAGTAAAACAAAATATTTAAACATAGAATAAAGTAGCTATTAAGTAGATAAAAAGTAAATAATTTTGGGTAAATAAAAATAGTTTATCAAATAAAAAATAATACTTATAAATCTTTTAAAAATATATAATACACCAATTCCAAAAATTAAAAAGAAATTAAAAAAATTAAAATCTTGTTAATATCTATAAAGTACATTTTTTAGTTAAATCCTAAAATAAAATTGAAATAATATTTAAGTACTTTTAGAGGGTGTTCTTTGAAGCAACTGCAGGAAATAAAAACTGGATTGGTGGCACTGTCCACTGTTACAACCTCTCAATAAAAATACAATTGATCAATGTTTTTGGGGTATGGTCTGAGATAGAAGCATTTCTAAGGGATTCGTGTTATGAACATACAATTATTGGTGGTGATTTCAATGCAACTCTTCATCTAACCGATAAAAGGGGTGGCATCCAAAGGGCTCTCCAGTCACAAATAGATTTTAGTAGCTGGGTAAATAGAATTAACCTGGTGGAATTGGAAACTGGGGAAGGGGTCTACACTTGGAACAATAGACGCAGGGGTTTCACGCAAATAGCAAAAAAATTGGACCTTTTTTCCTACACGGGGACTTGGCTTCATTAGACGCAGAAATAAAAGCCTTGGTTATCCCATGCACAGGGTCTGACCATTTCCCAGTCCTACTCACATTCAGGAATGAAAGCAAACCACATCACTGCCCCTTTAAATTCGAGAATATGTGGATGCAAGACAAAAATTTCTTCGAGCTAATAGAATCATGGTGGCATATGGAGCAATTTGAGGGCTCTAAACTCTTCTGCTTCATTTCCAAGCTTAAAGTCATCAAAAAACAACTTCTACTCTGGAATAAGGAGTTATTCAAAGATATCTTCAAAGAAAAAGCAGAATTGGAGGCAGAGCTTCATTCTCTTAATGAGGAGGTGATCAGGAGAGGAATGGACCAAGACAGTTTTGACAAAGAAAAGAGCCTGATGGCGAACTATGAAGACATCTTGGCAAAGGAAGAGATATTTTGGAGACAGAAGTCACAGGAAACATGGTTAGAAGCTGGAGACAAAAATACAAAATTCTTCCAGACTATGGTCAAGCATAAGAGAACTGCAAATAGGATTCGTAGTATCAAGCTGGAGGATGGCACAAGTATTGAGGATCCAAGGGAAATAGCAAAGAGTGTTGTCTCTTTCTTCGAAGACATCCTGAATAACAAGGAGGGATCTTGGTTAGAAGCCCAGAACCATTTACTAGGGAATATACCAAAACTGATAACAGAAGAATAGAACAGAATGTTAATAGGAAAATTCACAAAGGAGGAGATAGAAGCGGCAGTCAAACATCTCCATCCGGACAAAGCCCTTGGTCCGGATGGATTCCCAGCAAGTTTCTTTCAAAAATGTTGACACATTGTAGGTGACGATCCGGTTCAAGCAGTGGAAGCCACTAGGAACTCTGGGGTAATGCTCAAGGAAGCAAACAACACATTCATAGCACTGGTCCCGAAGAAGGAACAAGCTGCCAGCTGGGAGGAGTTCCGACCAATTTCCCTCTGCAACACCGTTTACAAGATAATGTCAAAAGTAATGACCAATAGGCTGAAGAAAGTGTTACCCTCCATCATATCGGAAGAACAAATAGGGTTTGTTCCAGGGAGGTCAATCCTAGACGGGATCATCATTGCACAAGAAACTTTACACTCGATTCAAACAGTTAAAAAAGAGAGCATGCTAATAAAACTGGACATCAAAAAGACATATGATAAAGTAGACTGGAGGTTTTTGTGTAAGTGTCTCGAGGCATTTGGTTTTTCAAAACAATGGATCAACTGGATATTCCAATGCATCTCAACCCCATGGTTCTCAATCTTAGTCAATGGTTCACCAGAAGGTTTCTTTGAGACTTCAAGGGGTTTGAGACAAGGAGATCCCCTTTCTCCCTTTCTCTTCATTATTATGGTAGAAGCTTTAGGCAGAAGCTTAAAAAAGGCACAAGAGCAGCAGATTATTCAGGGCATCAAAGTCACAAACAACATAAATGTCTCACATCAACAATTTGTAGACGATACACTAATGTTGGGTGCAAGTAGATAGAAGGAAGCTAGGGAGCTCAAAAGGATCTTAGACAGCTATGCAAAAGCCTCGAGTCAAGTGGTGAGTAAGGATAAATCGGAAGTCTTCTTTAATACCCCTATTTCTATAACGGGTGCTATTATTAGAATCCTAGGTTTTAAACAAGGGAGACTCCCTTGCAAATATTTGGGTATCCCACTGAATTTTGGAGCCAGAATAGCAAGGTTGTGGGATCCACTTAAAGATAAAGTAGAACAAAGGTTATCCTCGTGGAAAGGGAAACTACTGTCAGGGGCAGGGAGGTTAGTCTTACTTCAATTTGTTTTATCTGCCCTTCCCATATACCTTTTATCCTGCATTTCCTTATCCAGTGGCGTGAACAAACAGTTAATACAAATTATGAGGAGATTTTACTGGCAAGGTATCTCAAAAGAGAAAAAGATGGCGCTGATTTCATGGGAAAAGATCTGCAGACCAAAGGCTTTTGGAGGAACAGGATTGAAGAATCTAAAATGGCAGAACAAAGCCCTAGGTGCCAAACTAATATGGCGGATGTACTCTCATCCGAACCAAAAGTGGGTCAGGATTCTCCAGAACAAATATTTGGCGTCATCGGATCAAACGAGTATCTTCAGAACCCCTAATCCACCGAAAGGTTCTAAAATATGGAATTTCATGCTAGAGTGTAGACAGTTAATCACTAACAGCTTGTCCTGGGATGTGGCGGATGGCAGAAAAACTCTCTTCTAGGAAGACTCCTGGGGTGGTTGCCCTGCTATTGACCACCTTATGCAAACATAAGCCTTTAAAAATCAGTTCAAATTAGCATGGGGAGACAAGGTAATCAACTATCTCAACATTAGGGAAGGGGATCCACCCATGGATTGGAGCTGGAAAGAATTTGAAGCTATTTGTCAGAATGAAGCTCTATTATCACAACTAAAAACAATTTTGAAAGCAAGATTTATGGTATTGAGGAAAGGGCAAGATCAGTTAGCCTGGACAGGCTCAAAAACAGGACAGTATAATTCAAAAGAAGGTTACAAAATGTTGATCAAATATCAGAACATGAGCAAGGAGTTGCTTCCTACTGACTTATGTTGGAGTAGCCTTTGCCTCCCCAAGGCAGGGATGTTCTCCTGGGTGGCTCTTCAAGGGAGAATTGTAACTGCAAAATGGTTTACAAAACTGGGCTACCAAGGTCCGTCTAGATGTGCTTTATGTGAGGCGGCCTGTGAGACGGTGAATCATATCTTGTTATGCTGCCCCTTTTCCTTAAGATGTTGGAAATGGTTATGTGCTAGGCTGGGATGGTCCTCAGCATTACCCAATGACATCCTCACTCTCTCCAACTCCTGGCCCAGGATTCAAAAGTTAAGTCTTTTTGGTATCCTTTGGACGATTTCCCCCTCTCTACTAATTTGGGAAATCTGGAAAGAGCGGAATAGAAGGGTCTTCCAGGCGAAAAAACTTGATGAGGAATCCTTCTTGAATAAATTGGAAGCGGCTCTAACATAAGTGGTTTATAGCAAAAATTTGAAGCATATCAAGCAAAATGTCTCCTTTACTGAATGGGACAGTGCAATCAGGAAGGTGTGGTCGGGGCTTAGTATCCCCCCCTTTTTTGGTCAAGGCGAAAAGGAATCTAAGAAGTTAAGGGCTAAAGGGAGATGGTCGCCCCCAGCTTTCGGGTGGTACAAGATGAATTTTGATGGTGCCGCACGAGGCAACCTAGGGAAGGCTGGAGCAGGATGCATTGTCAGGGACTGGAAGTGCTCAGTGGTAGGTCAAAAGGCAATTCCTCTCGAACAAACAACTAACAACTTGGCACAACTAAGAGCACTATTGGAAGGACTGAGTCTGTTTAAAGCATTGGGTCTGTCTAAGATCACAATTGAAGGTGATTTGGCAATTATAATCAATGCTCTGAGGACAGGTTCAACTCCAAACTGGAAACTAAGAGCCTTTTTAGATAGAGCCCTGAAACTTCTGAATTATTTTGAGGAGATAACCATCAATCACGTCTACAGAGAATTGAATAAGGAGGTGGATGTTCTTGCAAACTTGGCGGCAGACGACATTCTGGTAGATACTTCAAGGACAGTTTAATGAGCGGCTATGCTGGCTCATCTTCAAACCAATATATGTGTTGTAAATTAGTATGTTCATATGTTTAGGAAGTCCGTCTGGCTGAAAGTCAATCTTCAGCCCAATCTATGTATTTGTTGTAGGTAGGAGGCGCATCAGGGCTAACACATTCTCTGCCTGTGATGGCTGGTCTGGAGCTAAGCTCGACTAGCTATTTTCATATTTTGTAATTTCTCATTTTAGACAATTTAATATGGCTTAGGCCTTTTACTGATCAAAAAAAAAAATTAAGTACTTTTCGACAAAAAAAAAACCTTTTAATAAGTACATAATAGACAAAAAAAAAAATTAGTTAGACTAACTTATAGTTAGGGTATTAATATTAGATATTATTTTTGGTATTAATAAAAATAATTCCTTTTGTGTTTAAAGGATTTAAATGGTTTTTTAGTTTAATCTTCCTAAAAACCTAATAGATAAACTATTAGGGTATTAGTACATAATAGATATTAAGTAGATAAAAAGTAAATAATTCCTGCATAAATTCCTTTTATGCCTAAATTTTCCCCTCCACTATGTGTTTGGGTCCTCTAGTTTCATTTCTACTTCCATACACAGGTAGATATTAAGTAGATAAAAAGTAAATAATTCTGGGTAAATAAAAATAGTTTATCAAATAAAAAATACTACTTATAAATCTTTAAAAGATCTATAATACACCAATTCCAAGAATTAAAAAGAAATTAAAAAAGTTAAAATCTATTAATATCTATAAAGTACATTTTTTAGTTAAATCCTAAAATAAAATTGAAATAATATTTAAGTGCTTTTAGACAAAAAAAACCTTTTAATAAGTACATAATAGACAAAACTATTAGGGTATTAGTACATAATAGATTTGATTAATAATTTTAGGTACCTATTTAATATTATTGGTTGTTATTATCATGAGGATTTAAACACAAAAATAGTGGTTAGCAAAAAAAAAATGTATTAGGATAATTCCCTAATTAAACTCCCTTTATATTAAACCTTTATAAATTATTATTTGATAAAAAAAATTAGCAATTCCAAACCTTTATATTACTATAATAAAAATAGGAAATAATTCACTAACCAATATAAAAATAATATCTAACTCCCTTATCAAAAATATAAATTTTTACTGTATCTATTGTAAAAACCTTAATATCTAAAATAATAACATTATTAACTAAAATAATATCTATTGTAAAAATATCTAAGAAAAACATATCTATTTTTAATATCATAAATAAGTACTTATAATTGGTGTATTATAGTATTTTAATCTAATTCCAAAAAAATATCTATTATAAAATTTAATATCTAAACTAGATTTAATATCTAAGGGAGTTTTCTTAGTTAGGGTTTAGTATTTAAAAACTATGTTAAATACTATAAGTAAAAGGTAGATTTTCCCTTAATAACTATTAAGTAAAAGGTATAATTCTACTTTATATATTAGTTAAAACCTAATTCCCTTCATTATGTATAATAACTTTAAACATAAAGTAGTATTAAATACTACTTAATATCTAAGATTTTAACTAATTCCCTTAATAATGTTTTAGTAGAATTTGTTTTGGTAAAATATATATTATTATCCTATAATATCTATAGGGAAAATAGTAAAATAAAGGTTATTATAAGGAAAATATTTCCTATTTTTTAAGTTAGATATTATTTTTATATTAGTTTACTAACCAATATAAAAATAATATCTAACTCCTATTATTTCTCTATAAAATAATAATTCCCTATTATTAACTAACCCTTAATAGTAATATTAAGGGAATTTAATATTAGTTAACTATTGATAAAATAAGGGAAAGTTAATAAGGGAATTATTAAACTAAAAAAAAAATCCTTTTATTATTGTTTTAGTTGATTTAAACCAATAATAGTATTATAGTTATAAAAATTAATAGGTTTTAAATAGTGTAAACTTTAAATATTATTGAACATTAATTAAAATACTATTTTTATTATTTACCATTTTATTTGAAATACTATTTTTGTATTGTTTTAAATATTGTTTTTGTTAGTTTTGCACCTCCAAAAGATCCATTTGAAATTTAAAATTTCATAATGGTTTCAAACTAACTCCCTTCCCACTAACCACTATTATTATGCATTTTACCTTTTTTTTTACCTTAAATATTTATACAAGAATATTTTATTTCCTTATAAACATAACAAAACAATATCAAATAAAAATGACTAGGATTTAAATTTTAGTGTTTCAAATTTGCATGTGAAATACATGTTCAAAAATATTATTATCTATATTTTTTAGTGTACTAGATATTACACTAAATGGTTTTTTAGTTTAAAACCTAAAAAATAAAAATCTATGTCTAAAAGGTAGATTTGAATGGTTGTCTATAATCAACTTGGAATAAATTAACTAGTGTAATATCTAGTTTTTAGATTTTAATACACTAACTATTGGTATTAAAATTTATATCTACTGGGCAAAAATGCATGTTAAGGAATTATTAAATTTATGCAATTTTATATAGATCTACTTAATATCTACCTAATATCTAATATCTAGATATTATAATTTTAATAAGTTTAAAAATATTATTTTTGGAATTAATGTTTTAGTTTTTAGATTTTATTAAAAACTAGATATTTATGTTTAAAATCTATTAAAAATATTTATTTGCAATCTATGAAAAAAATGTCCATTGAGATCTCTTTTTAACATAATAATTTTATTTTATTAAAATTAAATAAAAAGTTGATTACAGTATAAATTTATTCCAAGTTGATTATGGACAATCATTTAAATCTACCTGGTGGTTGGGATAAATTGGGCGCGTCCCACATTAATATCATACTTGCAATTTTCTCCTAGCGGACTTGGATGCTACGGATAGCAAACTGGACCCATCGGTGCAAATTGTGGCCTCCATAGCATTTTACTGTGTTTAATAATTCTAAGCATTTTGAATAAATTTTTTTTAAAATGTTTTAATTTTATTTTAATTTTTTGTATTTATAGGTTTTATTATTTTTAAAAAAGTTAATACTATCTTATTTAGTGATTTTATTTATATTTGTTGCAACACTAAATCTTATATAACTCATTCTTAAAATTTATATTATATTAAAATAGTAAAAGTAGTATTAAGTATTTAGTATTAATTGATATAAAGTTTTGCATTGTATAAATCCTTAAATTATTTTAGATAATAGTATTTAGTGTTGCAACAAATATATTATACTTCTTTAAAAGTTTAAATATAATCACATATTAAACTTATTAAGATAATAGTAATAGTATAGTTCTTATAATTCTTATAAATTTAATACTTATAATTCCTTTATAAACTAAGAATATAAAAGAAAAACTAGTTAGAATAAAAATTTAAATGATTTAAGTATTTTTTATAAAAGATACACTTAATTTATAAGAATTAAATCAATTTATTTAATAGTTTAATATTCAAATATTTAATTATAATTATAATTCTTTTAATTTATATTTAATAATATTTATAATAAAATTGTTAAATTATAAAAAAATTATACTTAATTTAAACTTTAAAATACTTTTAAAAAATTATATAAATTAAATTTAAATTATTTCTAAATAATATAAAACACATTATGTTTTTTTTACTTTAAGTCAAATAAAACTATTTTAACGATTTTTAATTAATCCTTTATATTATAAAACTAATATTTTTAATTTCACAATTATTTTTTATTATTTTTTTGTTAAATCAAAATAATTTATTAAAAATCAATAATTAAATTAAATTAAATTAAATTACAAAAAATTTACTGTGTTTAATTATACCATGTTCTTATTAAATTTAATTTAGTAAAATGCCATTATTTTTTAATTGTTTAAAACATGGTAAAAAAAATAAAAAAATTGTAAGTCAAAAAAATTATTGCATTGCAGCTGTCTACAAATATTTACCAAAAGAAAAATTTCGGTGGCTATTAAATAGGTGCCGGATTGCAGAGTGAAGAGTGCCGAACTTGGAGGTGATGGGACAGCTAGACCTCTAGAGAGGGAGCTGGCTACGCAGCCTACAAAATTGAATGCTGCCATGCCATACCATGCCATCCGCACCTGCAAACGAAGTACACCCTGACCTGAAGTACAATCCATCAATCAGCAATCAAATCAAGAGTTTAGTTACTGGTCTGGTCACATTAAAATATCAAATATAAGTTACTAAAAATATTTATAAGTTATTAAATTATTTAGATGAAATAATAATTTCATCTTATAACTCTATAAAATATTAAAATTAAGGTACTTTTAATTTTTTTTATAAATTTAATACAAATAAATTAATAATTATCATATATAGATTTTTAAGTTGTATAACTACCAAGTTATATATTTGTAATAATCTTCTTAATATATTTTACATAACATCAATTTAACTTATTTATTTCAAAAAAAACATGGAGCGAGTGCGAGCTGGAAAAGCCAGACGGGAGTGCAAAGTGGGTCATGGGCGAAGGAGGTCGAGGAGGCGTGGCCGCTGGAAAGCCTGCAGGAGAAGCTAAGGAAAGAAAGGGAGGCAAAGGGGCTCACTTCCAGGGAGCATGGGAGGAACGGGAAAGAGCTAAATGTAGGCAAAGCGTCAAAATCAAACCCTCCAAGGCAGAGTATCCCAGCCCTCCACAAAGATGCGTCCATCCAAAAGAAGGCAGAGGTGCTGGATCTGGATGTGGCGAGTGAAGTGCAAGGGGATATCTCAGATCTGGAAGAGAAGGCTCTAATAAGCAGGTTCCTGGGAAGAAAATTTGCAAGAGCAGAAATTAGGGCCTGGGCGATAGCGAGCTGGAAGGGGATAACATGGATCAATTTCCTCCCAAAACATTTCTTTGTGGTAGTAGAAAATTTGCAAGAGCAGAAATTAGGGCCTGGGCGATAGCGAGCTGGAAGGGGATAACATGGATCAATTTCCTCCCAAAACATTTCTTTGTGGTAGTATTTAATTCAAAGGAGGATAGGGAGGAGGTTCTTCAGTCAAACAAATGGTTGAATAGGGAGGCTCACTTATATATTCAACCATGGATACAAAATTTTGACCCCCTAAGCTACAATCCCAAGGATGCCCCCCTCTGGATCTGCTTATATAATCTCCCTTATGAGTATTGGTCTGGGAGATGCCTGCGAAAGATCGGTAATGCAATAGGAAGAACCCTGGAGATTGACCTCAGGAATGGAGAATCTCTGTTATATGCTAGAATCAGAGTGTTAGCAATTAAAGAAATCCCCCAGTCCATCAATTTAAATGTTGGCGAATCAGTCTGGGTACAACAACTAGAGGAAGAAGAATGCAAACTATACTGTGGTACCTGCCAAAGACGGAATCACAGTTCGGAGAACTGCTGGAATAAGCCCAAGTCTTAGGAAGGTAGAGACAAAGAGCATAAACACACAACTTCGAAAGACAAGGTAGCTCCGAAGGAGAAGAAAGGTGATCACTTAAGTCCTGCAGCCCCAGGGAAGCTAGCAAATGAATCAAGCACTAAATTAAATAGAAATGAGGAGGATGGGGGTCCTATAGAGGATGAGATTGGTCAAAATATTTCCCATTCTCGCCCAACAAAAGCAATCCCAGAAGTAGAAAAAGGAAGCCAAAACTTGGAAAATTCCCAAGATATACAAGCTTTGGAGAAAGTATTGGCAAAGGAAGGAATGGGGGAGACAAGGCAAGAAGAGAAGAAGGAGGAGGAGCAGTCAGGGGAAGACCAGCAAGAAAGCGATGACGAAGATGAGCTAGATATCCTGGAACCAAGAGAGATCAGCCAAACAGCTAACAAAGCACTCTCCATGAGAGTATCTCAAAAATCGGGCAGGAAAACAAACAAACAAAAACGGGAGGAGGAAGCTAAAGTGAAGGGATTCACAAACATCAAAGAATATGTGCTAAGGTCAAGGGGAGGCTCGGCCTCCCTGAAGGAGTAATGAAACTAACAACGTGGAATGTTAGGGGCTTAAACGCCCCTAACAAATGATGCTGCATCAAGCGTCAAATAGAAATAATGCAACCAGAGATCTTGCTCTTACAGGAAACCAAATTTCAGAAAAAAGAAGCTGAAGCTTTCATCAAACAGTTACGAAAATGGGAAGGAGTTTGGATAGAAGCAGAAGGGAGAGCTGGAGGTATGATGACCTTGTGGAGCTCGCTGAAATTCAAGATAACTATCAGTCAAGCAGAGGAGAACCTGATGCTATGTGAAGTAAAAGAACTGGCCTCAAATGACAAGTTCCTTTTATTCAACATATACGGCCCAGCCAAGATAGAAGAGAAGTTGAAGCTGTGGGACAAGTTATCGATCATGATTCTCCAAAGAAGAGAAGACCTAATCATCCTTGGAGGGGATTTCAACGCCATCTTGGGAATGGAGGAAAAGAGAGGTGGTGTTGGGAGAGAAACACCGGTAATAAGAGATTTCAGAAACTTTGTGGACAAGAATGGGCTAGTAGATGTAAAAACAGCGAAGGGATGCTACACATGGACAAATAGACGGACAGGTTATGCAAATATAGTAGAAAGGCTTGACTAATTTATGCTTTCCCGAAACTGGTTGGAACAAAACTCTCTTTGGGAAGCAAAAATCTGCCCAAACACAGGTTTTGATCACTTTCCAGTGGACCTAATAATAAAAAAGGATAAACCCCCAGCTAAGAAGACCTTTAAATTCGAAAGAATGTGGTGGCGCGATGAAAACCTGCTGCCACAATTGGAAATTTGGTGCAAAGAGAGGCAGGAACGCAAAGGCACAAAGAGCTTCCTATTCATGTCAAAATTAGATCATATCAGGGGGAAACTGAGCAAATGGAATAAGGAGGTGTTTGGCAACATTTTCAATCAGAAAAATTTGTTAGAAGCTGATTTAGAAGCTCTGAGTAAAGCAGTGATAGAGAAAGGTATGACAGATGGGGAATACAACAAAGAAAAAGAGCTAATGGGAAAATATGAAGAAGTGTTAATCAAAGAAGAACTTTTTTGGAAAGGAAAAACGAGGGAAGCCTGGTTGAAAGAGGGGGATCAGAATACAAGCTTCTTCCACAACACAACGAGGACCAAGAGAATCAGGAATAGGATAGATAAAGTTCGCCTCTCAAATGGGGAGATCATAGAGGAGTTAAGGTTACAGGAGGCTTGTGTGGAGTACTTTCAGAAGTTGTACAACCCGAAGGAGGATAGTGAGGTTCGCTGCCTGGAAGACATAACAGGCTGTATTCCAAAGCTGGTAACAGAAGAAATGAATAAATCCCTAACTACCCCTTTTGCCAAGGAAGAGATAAGTAGGGTTGCTTTTGAACTCAACCCAGACAAATCCCCTGGTCCAGACGGTTTCCCAGCATGTTTTTATCAGAAATGTTGGCACTTCATCGGAGAAGAAGTATGGGAGGTAGCGGAAGACTTCAGGCATAAGCATAAAGTGTTGAAGAAAATAAATATGACAAACCTAGCGCTAATAAGAAAGAAAGAGAATGTAGATTTACTGACAGACTTCAGACCAATAGCATTATGCAATTCAATCTACAAGATAATTTCAAAAGCAATGGCAAATAGGCTGAAGAAAATCCTGAATACAATAATCTCTAAAGAACAAACGGGCTTTACCCCTGGCAGAGAGATAATGGAAGGTATAATTGTAGCTAATGAGGCAATTCACTCAATGCAAACCTCCAAAAAAAGTGCGATGTTTATAAAGCTGGACATAAGCAAGGCTTATGATAGGGTCAGGTGGCGCTTCCTTCTAAAAGTTATGGCTGTGTTTGGTTTCAGCAGGGAATGGCTAGATTGGATCTATACTTGCATATCTATTGTCCATTACTCCGTTATTGTGAATAGCTCCCCATGTGGTTTCTTTGGCAGGTCACGTGGTTTACGTCAAGGAGATCCTATCTCTCCATTTTTGTTTGTTATCATGGCTGAAGCTCTTAGCCACCAAATCAGAAAACAAAAAGTCGAAGGTAGATGGAAAGGTCTGAATATTGCTGATGGAATGGAATCCCTCTCTCACCAGCAATTTGCTGACGACACGCTGTTGTTCAGGGAAGCAAGCTTAGGGGAGGCTGGGGTCGTCAAAGAAACTGTGGAAAAGTATGAGTTCAAATCAGGTCAAAAAATTAACAAGGACAAATCTACTATCATCTTCCTCAATGTCACTAACGGTTTGTAGAAACGAATTGCTAACGTTTTGGGCTATGGTATTAGCCAATTCCCGTGCACCTATCTAGGGGTCCCAATTTACTAAGGACTAACAAAAGCGGAGCATTGGGAGAAGGTGTTGGCCAACTGTAGGAAAAAGGCCTTGAGTTGGAAAGGGAAATGGTTGACGCTCTCTGGATGGTTAACAATGATTAAAGCGGTTCTAATGGCGGTCCCAATCTACGCTATGTCTTGCATGAGACTAACAAAGAAAGTTGAACAAGATCTGAACAAGACAATGAAAATATTCTTATGGGAAGGCGCTAATGAAGAAAAAAAACTTTCGTTCATAAGTTGGGATACAGCAAGAGAAGATAAGGAAGTTGGGGGTGTTGCGTTGAAAGACTTGGAGCGGCAGAACCGTGAGTTGGGAGCTAAATTGATCTGGCACATATTATCAAAGCCAGAGGCTTTATGGTGTAGGATTCTCAGGGCAAAATATCTTGACTGTAATGAGCCTGATAGAATTCTAACCATAGCCAACACACGCAGGGGGTCTCACATCTGGAACTTTATGTGGGAATGTCGTCCAATTATAACCGACCACCTAACCTGGCAAATCAACGATGGGATGAAGGCCTCGTTTTGGTGGGACTCTTGGGGAGGGAACCCCTCTCTTAGTAGCATGGAAAAGTTAGCAGGCTGCTTGGAAGTAGCAGAAGGACAGAAGCATATAAAAGTGGGAGACATGTTCTCACCTTCCTCATCTTTTGGGCATATGTGGAATAAAGACCTAATCCTTAGGTGGGGACTAAGTAAGGAAGACTCAGGTCAGTTATTGGAGGAGCTGAAGAAGAGGAATGTGGCGCCAAACATAAGGAAGGACAAGCTAAGATGGTGTGCGGCAAAATCAGGGAACTACTCAGTGAAGCTGGGATATAAGGTAACTAAATTACAACAAGAATGTAAAGACTGGCCATCTATCCTGTGCTGGAACAATGCAACCCTACCAAAGGCCAGTGCCTTTTCTTGGACTGCCCTGCACAAACGCATTCTGACAGGAGACAGATTGCATCTGGTAGGATTGTACGGCCTGCATAGGTGCCCAATGTGCAAGGAAAATGAGGAAAGCGCAGACCATCTTCTCCTGAACTGTGAAGTGGCATCAGAAATCTAGAATTGGCTAAGTGAGAAGCTCGGTTGGATAGGTGCGAGGCCAGGAGACATAAGGAAGCATTTTTTGAGCTGGCTGATATGGCACCAACAAGACTTCTGGGGCGATATCTGGAAGGTAAGCCCCTCGATGGTTCTCTGGAAAATTTGGCATGAGAGAAACAAAAGAATATTCACGGGGAAAGAAAGCAGCATAGAACAGGTAAAAATAAGCATAGAAGCAGGGATCTCAGAACTTCTAAATGCCAAAGCAAGGTCAAAGTCAAAATCGAATTACACAGCCTGGGACGACTGGTTGATGCATCGCTGGACTAAGCTTAAAGTCCCCCCAAATTTTCAAAACAATGATTTGAGGTCAAGCAAATCCAAAAGAACAGAAGTAAAATGGGAGAGACCATCAGAATGAAGACTGAAATTAAATTTTGATGGGGCTTCAAAGGGCAACCCAGGAAAATCTAGCGCAGGCTATGTATTTAGAAATCATAATGGAGTCATAGTATGGGCAATCTCAAAGAAACTGGAGGATGGAACAAATAATGAGGCTGAGTTTGCTGCGCTCGACCAAGGACTAGCTCTAGCTATGGAGAAAAAGTGGGTCAAGTTGGATATAGAAGGAGACTCACAGATATGCATTAATGCTCTAAAATCAAAAACAATAGTGAATTGGCACCTCCAAAGCTGGTTGGACAGAGTCTTAGACAAGCTGGAAGAAATCTCGGACTTCACACTTAGACACACGTACTGGGAGGACAACAAAACAGCAGATAAACTGGCAAATCTTGCAATTGAAGGATGCGAGGACATGATAAGCTCAGCCAATGTGACTGACTGGCTGGGCCTAAAAGAGGTGGCAGATAAGGACTGAATTGGGAATCATTCCAATAGGCACGCCAACAAATCTCACATAGTTTTAACATGTCTCTCACAGAGGTGTAATAAATGACTCCTAACCATTTGAGTCGCCTAGTAGATGGTATAGTAGTCTTGATGTTTTGACTCCCCTCAAGTAGGGCAATTTTATGTAAAGTTTCTCCTTTTGAATGAATAGAAAGGGAGCTGCCCCCTAATGGCAGCAACTATTGCATCAAAAAAAAAAAAATTACATAACAATCCACATAAAATTAAAATAATTATATTATCTAAATATCTTTATTTTATTATTTTAAATTAGAATAAGTAAAATTTTATGGAATGAATATATAGGTAAAAATTAAATTACACATAGGATAAATATATATAGGTAAATTAAATTACACAGGTAAATTATATTACACATAGCTAAATAAATATATAATTAAGTATGAAAGAACTTTGTTAAAATTACTATTGCATATAAGTTTATACATTAATATACTAATTTTAGAAACAAAAATATTCTTTGATATCATTATAAAATATTTTTTTGACACTAGAATAATAATTAAATTATAAAAGAATAAAAAATAATTATTCTTTTTAAAAATTCTAAATTAATGATTTAAAATTAGAAATTAGAAAATTAAATTTCAAAAATCCAAAATTTACAATTACACAAAAAATTGTTTCTAAATTCATATATTTAAATCATAAAAAATATTTATTTTTTTTAATAAAATTGAAAACATTTCAAAAAGGAAAAAACATTCATATTCTATTTTATTCAAAATCAATATGTATCTATAAATAAATATTATAAATTTAAGGTTTCACTAAATATTTTATTGTATAAAAATATAGAAACTTAAATATGCATCTAATAGAAAAACTTTTCATAATAAGTGCACATCTTATTGTTAAACTTTTCATAATAGATTAGTATGAGGGTTCTAGGATGAATTAAGGTTAGGATTTGTATAGTGTTACAATTACTATTACAATTCAATAAGGATTAGGGTTAGGTTTGACATTATGATTCATTTGGGGTTAGGGATGAGGTTAGCCTTTAATGATCCTTATATTTTGGTTAGGGTTAGGGTTCATTTAGTAATATATTAAATATATTATTATAATATTTTAAATATAATAATTTATAGGGAGTGGACCATGGTTAGAATTACGGTTAGGGTAGGATTAGGGTTAGTATAAATTTTTTATCTAATTAAGGTTACATTCAATTTTAATATATTATTGGTTGCCCCAAAATATAGATTAATGGTTATAATCACTTTCAGTTTAACCCTAATATGAATATAATAATCACTTTAAGTTTAACCCTAATATGAATATAATAATCACAAGAATTAGAGTTCAATCTATGATTAGAATTATGGATGCATTAAAAAGATGATTGGAAGGATATAGATTGCACATGGAACCTCTTAAAAGGAAGGGAGGTGGAAAGAGAATAAACAAATCAAGGGTAGGAGAGCAGAGGAGTTAAAAAGAGAGGAAATAGGATTAAATCACAAAAGAAATTAGATGGAAAAAATAGACTAATAATATATATAGAGAAATGGAAAAAAGAAAGTCTAGGTTTAAACTTAACTAAAAAAATGGTACACTACTCTTTATAATTTAATGATATATTTTAATTAAACTAATATGTTTTCATGTATAACATGATATATTTGGTATTTTAATAATCTATAACTAGCATACCTATATTTTAAAAATATATGTAAAGTACGCTGAACAAATAGGAGCATGTTCTGAACAAATATGCCAAATCTTGAGAAACATATACCATGTCAAGTCTAGTCTAGCACATACTACTCCTTGTCTAGTATTTGTCCCATATCATATGGTGAGACCTATCCTTTTGGGCTTCTACAAGTTGAAGATCAACTTTAGAAGTTCAAATACTAGGGTGGAGTTTCATGTTTTGAGTTCTATGAATTTGGCATTTAGAAAAACATAGATATGACAAGTACAATGAACTTGAAAGCGACATTCAATAAGTACAATGAACTTGAAAGCAACATTCAATAAGCACAAACAAATTGATGACAAAATCTTGTAACCTACATGATGTTATTTTATTCCTATAAAAAGCAACATTCAATAAGCACAAACAAATTGATGACAAAATCTTGTAACCTACATGATGTTATTTTATTCCTATAAATGCACACAACCTCTGTACTAAAACAATTTTTGTTTTTTTCCAATTTGTCCATTAACAAGAAAAGCTTTTACATCATTGTCATGAGTTTACAAGTATGTTTAGTGGAGATCATTGTAAGTATCATCTAGTAGAAACATCACATATTGCATATATGCTTGCCTACGCTATAGAGATTGAGTTTGGGTGGAATATGTGAATAAATATAAATTGCTATTTTAATATTTCTTGTTTTGTCAAGATTTAAAAAAAAAAAATTAAACATTATATTAAATTGTGCTAATTTTTTATTGTGTATATACTTTTCAATAAACTTTCAATTTCCAAAATTAATTGACCAATCAATAGACCTCTTTATATCACAATATTCTAATATTAAATTGATATATAGAAACAAACACTTTTTTTTACTTAATTTTTTAAACCCACAAATTCATTAAGGAAAATTTGTTAACTAATTTAATTATAATATCATGAATTCTATGAAATTATAAAAAACCAGTAGCTTTTATTCTTATAACTACATTGTTCAATATAAAAATTATTAAATTATATGATGTATTCTATACAAACAAACACTTATTTACCTTAAATCAATTAAAAAATTATTAAGAAATTAAATTTGGAAGATTTAAATTTGAAATCTTCTTTAAAATTTTAATTATTAGGGGAGAGGACCCAGTAGTTGTGCACCCTAACTTTGCACTTCAACATGCTTTTTGTCAAGATGTCCAAAAAGGCCCAAAAAAAAAGTGCTAGCAAAACTTGTGCATTCACATCATGGGTAGTTGAGCGTTGATGTGCCATCACATGATTGGTTGCTTTTTAGATCAAAGGAATACATTTTGTTTAAGCTAGGGTGGTCATGTCACAACTATTGGGCATTATATAAACAACTACTATCACAACTATTGGGCATTATATAAACAACGGCTATCACAACTATTGAGCATTATATCAACAACTACTATCACAACTATTGAAACATGCTCAACTACCATCACAACTATTGAAACATGCTCAACTACTATCACAACTATTGAAACATGCTCTAATTGTTAGATACTCGCGAACATGTAATTGCCATTACAATTTTCACTCTTTAATGCATAATTTGTTTAAAATTTATAAACAATTCATATGGTAAAGAATCTACCATATGTTTCAAAATTTTGATTTTTTTGAATTGTTTATAAATCTGAAACAAATTAGACATTAAATAGCCCTCTATCTAACTTTTCATAGTTGAGATTAAAATAGTGATTGGAATAGAATACTGTTTGAATTCATGATTAGAATAAATGTTTTTACTGCTTTTATGTTTATAATATAAACATAATTATATATATAATTCTCCTCTTCTTTTAAAATTAACCATTAAAATACCTCTAAATCTATTTAAACATTATTTATTCAAATGCTTATTTAGATATATTTAAATTCCCTATTTTATGACTAATACATGGTCTTAAGTAAACTATGACAAAACATTAATAATTTATATAAAAGAAACATAGAGAATTGTATTACCGTGAATTACTATTTGTGAGTAATAGTGGAACTTCAAAGCACCTTTTTGATTAACTTGAGTGGATTAAAGCATCTAATTCATGGTAAAATTAATAACATTTCAAGTTAATGTTTTTTTTTCACCTGACATTATCAAATGGAGATCAACCGTGAGGGAAATTTTAAGCATTTAAGTAGAGAACATCACATTAGTCACTTAATCATTATTTTCTCAAGAAACGGTGAGGGGAATTTTAAGAACTGGATATACAAAAATTTCTAAAATAACAAATTCTAATTTTAATTCGATTCTTAAACTCGCATTGGTAAAAACAGCATTGATAATTCTTCTATTGAAAAAATAAAGATCAGTTTATTTTTATTTCTATAACTTAAAGTATCATTTTGATCAAGTGGGGAGTTAGCGTTTTATTTAAATCTAAAACTCAGTGCGTAACATATTATTTTATTTTATTTTTATGCCCACAATACTGGAATTGATCTGCTGAACTAATTGTTTTAGACCCCATTTTAAAATTCATTTTGAGAAATAAAGTTGAGAAATCCATCATGCTCATATTCTTATTGAAATTTCCTAGTTTGAAAAAATGTCATAGTGAAATCTTAATAAGAATCAAATCAATTAAGATATTATAGAGATTGAAATCCTCCCTCAAAAAAGCCACACAAGAAAATCGGGAAGATAAGGCCAAGCACTTATTGGAACATGCCACAAAGAAATAAAATTCACATTGTCACTGCAACCTATTAACCTTAGTCACAATTTGTACCCTAATCCTCATTTTTTGTCAAGATGTCCAAAAAGGCCCAAAAAAAAAGTGCTAGCAAAACTTGTGCATTCACATCATGGGTAGTTGAGCGTTGATGTGCCATCACATGATTGGTTGCTTTTTAGATCAAAGGAATACATTTTGTTTAAGCTAGGGTGGTCATGTCACAACTATTGGGCATTATATAAACAACTACTATCACAACTATTGAGCATTATATAAACAACGGCTATCACAACTATTGAGCATTATATCAACAACTACTATCACAACTATTGAAACATGCTCAACTACCATCACAACTATTGAAACATGCTCAACTACTATCACAACTATTGAAACATGCTCTAATTGTTAGATACTCGCGAACATGTAATTGCCATTACAATTTTCACTCTTTAATGCATAATTTGTTTAAAATTTATAAACAATTCATATGGTAAAGAATCTACCATATGTTTCAAAATTTTGATTTTTTTTGAATTGTTTATAAATCTGAAACAAATTAGACATTAAATAGCCCTCTATCTAACTTTTCATAGTTGAGATTAAAATAGTGATTGGAATAGAATACTGTTTGAATTCATGATTAGAATAAATGTTTTTACTGCTTTTATGTTTATAATATAAACATAATTATATATATAATTCTCCTCTTCTTTTAAAATTAACCATTAAAATACCTCTAAATATATTTAAACATTATTTATTCAAATGCTTATTTAGATATATTTAAATTCCCTATTTTATGACTAATACATGGTCTTAAGTAAACTATGACAAAACATTAATAATTTATATAAAAGAAACATAGAGAATTGTATTACCGTGAATTACTATTTGTGAGTAATAGTGGAACTTCAAAGCACCTTTTTGATTAACTTGAGTGGATTAAAGCATCTAATTCATGGTAAAATTAATAACATTTCAAGTTAATGTTTTTTTTTCACCTGACATTATCAAATGGAGATCAACCGTGAGGGAAATTTTAAGCATTTAAGTAGAGAACATCACATTAGTCACTTAATCATTATTTTCTCAAGAAACGGTGAGGGGAATTTTAAGAACTGGATATACAAAAATTTCTAAAATAACAAATTCTAATTTTAATTCGATTCTTAAACTCGCATTGGTAAAAACAGCATTGATAATTCTTCTATTGAAAAAATAAAGATCAGTTTATTTTTATTTCTATAACTTAAAGTATCATTTTGATCAAGTGGGGAGTTAGCGTTTTATTTAAATCTAAAACTCAGTGCGTAACCATATTATTTTATTTTATTTTTATGCCCACAATATTGGAATTGATCTGCTGAACTAATTGTTTTAGACTCCATTTTAAAATTCATTTTGAGAAATAAAGTTGAGAAATCCATCATGCTCATATTCTTATTGAAATTTCCTAGTTTGAAAAAATGTTGTAGTGAAATCTTAATAAGAATCAAATCAATTAAGATATTATAGAGATTGAAATCCTCCCTCAAAAAAGCCACACAAGAAAATCGGGAAGATAAGGCCAAGCACTTATTGGAACATGCCACAAAGAAATAAAATTCACATTGTCACTGCAACCTATTAACCTTAGTCACAATTTGTACCCTAATCCTCATTTCTCACACACTCATGTTACAGCAAGCCATATGATTCATGATTCAAAATTCCTCCCTTGACTTCAACAAATTCACAGACCTATAGACCTATATTCTAGAACCAAACTTTTCGGTTGGCTGACCCAAATTTATTGGAAAAATAATTATAGACTTGCCCTTACTCAAAAATAAAAACTTGTATCCTTAGCCAGATTCTTATATCAACAAATGAACCCACCCAAAAAAATTATTAAGCATATTTTTACTAAAAAATAAACCCACCCAGATTTTTACTAATAAATTATTAGGTAGGCTTGAAGCGGCCCACCAAGGTCATACCCTGCCCTCGGTGCAAAAGCATGGACACCAAGTTTTGCTATTTCAATAACTATAATGTCAACCAACCACGACATTATTGCAGGAAATGTCAGAGATACTGGACTGTTGGTGGAGCTCTGAGAAATGTCCTGTCGGAGCTGGTAGATGGAAGAATAAGCCCTCTTTTGGAATCCATCAAGGTCACTTTGTTGAAGTCGATGAAAATGTATGGACCAATGCACAGGCTTGTATTCCCCTATGCCCATCTCTAAATTCTGATAAATTGGTGAAAGTTGAGATAGTTTATCCTGAATTGAGAATTTTTTGTAAGGCCTTGAATGGGGCAGAGGTGGCATATGCACAAGGTAAGCCTAAGCCCCAATCCCATCTTGATGGTTATTCACATAGATTGAATCTGCCAAGCGAAAAAAGAGTTAACGAAGGGAGCCTTGGCTCTGACAAGCTTGTGGATGTGGGTTTATGTGGCATAGAGTTAGTTGCCTGAGGCGTACACCCATGTGGGCAAAAGGGTTGGGAGTGGTTGTATGGAGAAACCTAGTCGTTCATTCAGTGACAAAACCCAAGTGAGTGCTACCAAAGGAGAATCATCATCTGAGGACGTGGTTCAGACCGTTGATTAGGCTTGTGACTCAACATAGAATGGAATGGTATCGACAGGCACTAAATCAGAACCTCAAGCCATAAGGCCTAATGATTTCTCATCATCATTACTTATATCGTTCTCTTCTATGAGTGTTATTTGAAATTCTTGGCCTGTGTATTACAATGGTTGTTTTGGAAACATGCCTTCTGGCATAAGTGCTTCAGGGAGCATTCAGCTCAAGACAAATGGTGTGTCTTGGTTTCCCCCAAGCCTAGTGCATGTTGGCAATTGGCATGTGCCTTCTGGTTCAATATGGGGACAACAATGGAGCATACCATGGAAGCCAATTAATGTTGATTCAAAGATGAAAACATTAGGCAAGCATGAAAGAGATGAAGCAACACCTGAAACATCTCTTTGGGTGCCTAAAACCTAGAGAATAAATGATCCGGGAGAAGCATTAAACAGTTCACAGATTGTTAGAAGAAACGTGATTTTTGTGCAACTGCTAGTGATAGAAGTGGTGAAATAGACATGCTGAGGAAGTAAAACTCTTTATGTAGCAGTCACACCATCCATACAAAATCAGAATAATACTAAAAATCAACGCAATTGGAGATTATCAAAACAATTGAGGAGGTGCATCATGCTGAATTGGGCTAAACTAACCTGGTTAGCAAAGCCAATTCCAATACCCAACAAGAGGCCGCTGATGATAAGCATTCCCACATTGACCGCAACACCATTAATGGCGGCTCCACACAAGAAAAAGGCTCCACCTATGAGCATAGATGGCTTTCGTCCAAACATCTGAGTAGTAGTCGAAGCTAAAAATGAAATAATTAAAACCAACAGACAGGCCCGATATAAATACTATACTCATCCTCTAATTTCACCAACCAAAGAAATGTGGGCAGCGCCAGAGCACACAAAAATATATTCATGGGGCAACATCAAAACCTGCAAGAACAACGCTGAAGGAAACACAGAAAAATGCTATGGAAGCATGCTCTTATTCTCACACCGCCACAAAAACGCTAGAGAGAGGCATGCTTCCAATTTGTTAAAACTCTATACCTATGCAATAATAGGCTGCATCTGCTAACGGTTGAAAAGAAACGGTTTGCATGCCAACGGTTTGCATGAATCAGTTTGCATGCCACGCCATTATCTACTACCCTATCAAATGCATTTTAATTCACTTAGAATCGAAGAAGTAAATTTTTGGTTGAAGAGTTTTTACTTCCATCTACCTATCATTTTAAATGCAGCTTCAAAAAATTTACGGAGAATATTCCTTGAATGCTTTCACTGTATAACGCCTCTCGGCGTAAATATATATATAGGTAAAAACTTAAAATAATAAATAAAGAAAAACCGGCTTCCTCTATTTTATATCATTTTATTAATCTACACTCAATTTTAAAAATAGATAAAAATATTATATACATATATGATTTATACTTTAAAAAATATCAATTTTTAATAATTTGTGTTATTACATGCATTTAAACATATTAATAAATACAAATTGATTTAAAAAATTATTTATTTATTAAAACATTAAAAATTATTTTTAAAAAATCAAAAAATAAATAAAACATTACAAATTTTATTTAGTTTATTTAATAATGCATAAATTAAAAAAAACAATTAAGAGTTTGTAGCACGAAATGCTTCATATATAGCAAATTCTTAAAGGTGTTCATCAACACAACTATTTTTTCAAACACTTAGACTATAGAAAATTCTAGACAATCATAAGCATTTGTGTATTTTTATAATCAAGTGTCAAACCTATGGATCAAATTTGAATTTACAAGTGTGAAGATCATTATGGTATGAAAGTGACATAGAATGAAAACAAAATAATTAGCAATTTGCTAGAACATAATAAGACACAATTTGATAAACATCTTGTAAATTAATATTATCTTAACTCTAATATCTAAATATACTAATATATTATTACATTTGAATTCATCCTTAAATAATTTATGTAAAATAATTTTATTTTCTATATATTTCACTTTTATTTATAATTATTCATTTTTTAAATCTCCAAATTTCACCATTCAATTGGTAGATGTTTAAAAACATATCATGAGAAAGAAAACATAAGTTCATACAAACATTAAAAATTTAATTTCAATTAGTAGGGGTAGAAATCTAAAGAAATATAACTACTCTTAATTGAATTGTGTGCTCACAAATCACATTCTACAATGTGAATTTGACTTTACCAGTACATCCAAAATAACATTGAAACATAAGTTCGTATTCACACTATCAAGATGTCATACAAGAAAATGTCATATTAAATTCATATAAATATTATCTCATAAAATATATGGTTTAGGTATGAGGTATAATAGTATGTCTCACTAATCAAATAACAAATTTATGGGAACACAAGGAAAAAAATTATTTAAGTTCATTTTAGATAATATTTTTGACCACTATATATATTTTTCATTTAAAAATTATATGTAGTACCATAGTCCCCCAAGCTACATAGAATGTTTAACCAACACACATTTACATGTCAAATATATTGTTTAGTCTCATACATCATTTTATTGATCAAAATTTATCATTTCACACCATATTTTTGAAGGTCAAATGAAGTCAATAGATATAAAAATAAAAAAATACATATAGGTAGCACTCATTGTTAGCTTTCTAAAACATGCTAATTTTTCCTATCCCATTATGTATTGATGTGTCATTTTGTAAAATTGCCACAAAGTTGAGGTCCTAGTTAATTTTGACAACCCATTTTCAACTAAGAATCCTTTGGAGTTCTAAATACAAATAAACAATTTCACAATTATGAATATAATTAAGATAATAGATTCTTGAATATTAAGACACTAAGATGTATGTATGACAAAGACACTATAATTTGGGGACATAATTGTATCTCTAACTAACTAAATTAATCTCATGAAATACTCTTGTATAAAATAGAGAAGAAAAGCCACAAATAATCATTTTAGCCATTACAAAAATAGATGGACATGCTTATTTAAAGTTTTGGAAAATTCATCAATAACTACATCCTAAAAATAAAATTAAGAAAAAAAGTGAAGTTTCACATAAATCTATGCTAATAATCCAAGAGAGGGAATTTAAATATAGAATAGTTTATATGTATACTATAGGTTTGTATGGGTAGCCACTAACACTAAAGAAAGGAGAAAAATGAAGAAATGAACATGATTTTCATTTTAAATTACATGTAAATAAGTCAAATGTTTATATATATTTTTCCCAAGTTAAAGTTCAACCTTGCATTGAATAAAGTTAGATTTTTTAGGTTGGGTTTTCCTATTTTATTCATATTTTTTTATTATTTTTTGGGTTATAGGTTCATGGCTAACACACATGGATCTTTGGGTCCCTCTCAAATATCTTTTAAATAAATCGTCCTTGGTCATTGAGCTAATGATTCTTTGGACCCGAGAGATAGAGAGATATAGAGATATAAAGGAAGAGGGAAAGGGAGAGATAGAGAGATATAGAGGAAGAAAGAGAGGGAGAGATAAAAGAGATATAGATTTTAAGTTTGAAATTATTTTTATTACATAAATTTAAATAAAAATTATAAGTATAATTATTCTAAAATAATTAAAATTTTAATAAGACAAATAATTATAAAATTAATTTTAATAATTTTTAAGTATTATTTATAATTTAATAAAAAACATAAATAATTAAAATAAATTTCAAACTTAAATCTAAATTAAAAATTAGAGTATTTCAAACTTGATAAAAATTACAAATAATTTAATTAATATTAATAAAGATAAAAATGAAATTCAAAATCAATTAAAAAATTTAAATATTTAAATTATTTAAAATTTAGTAATAAAATTAATTTAATTTCAATTTAATTTATTTATTCTTTAACAAATCTTCAATATAAATATGACCCTTAGAATAATAATTATTATTTTAAATCATCCAGACATCTTTTCGTCAATTCTCTCACTAAAATATTTATTTTGAAAAATTCATTTAAATTAATAATGTGACCAGACCGGCCACTAAACTCCTGATTTGACTGCTGATTGATGGATTGTACTTCGGGTCAGGGTGTACTTCGTTTGATGCAGGTGCAGATGGCAGGAGCTGGCTACGCAGCCTACAAAATAGAATGGCCATGCCATGGGCTGCCATGCCATTCCCACCGTGCAATTAGACAACGTACTGTCCTTTTTGCTATTTAATTGTTTCTCAGTGTGCGTGCTGCAGGGGGAGTGACAGACATTTAATTCTTTTTAATGATTTTATATTTTTAGTTTTACCTATTTATTTTTAAGTATTGTGTGTATAATTTTTATTTATTTTTATATTAAAAATATAATGTAATATATATTTATAATATTTTTTATATAAATATAATTAATTAATATATATTGTAAAATTATATATTATATATATACTATAAATTATAAATTATATAGTATATTATATTATATATATATTAATATAATGTTTATATATTATATATATTTTAATATTATATTTATATTTTAGATTTAAGATTATCAAATTATTGTTTATGCATTACCTAACATAAACTAATATAAAACCTTATTTATACTATTAAAATAATAACCAATAACATCATAATTTAAACAATAACAAATATATATAAACTCTTTAATAATTTTTTAAATATATTAGAGATACTTAATAGTTTTAATTATTTAGATTAGTTTTAGTTTTAATAAAAGATCAAATACATATGTAATTTTGAAAATTATATATCTATACCTTTCAATTTATATTTTAGATCTAAGATGACCAGATTATTGTTTATGCATTACCTAACATAAAAAAATTATTTATGCTCTTAAAATAAAAACCAACATCATAATTTAAATAATAACAAACAATACAATTAATTAATCTCTAAATGAATATTACAAATCAATACATAATCCAAATAAAATGTTTTTAAATAAAAATATATATGTATAATTTTTCATTTTTAAAATGACTAATTAAAAGTAAATTGAAGAGAACCCATTCATTTACACTTCAATAGACTTTTTTTTAACAATTCAATACATAACACAAATAAAATATTTTTATATAAAAAAATACATCAATAATTGTTAATACTTGATTTAAAAATAATAAAAAGTACATCAATAATTGTTAATATTTTAAATCAATATTTTATTTGTGTTATGTATTGAATTGTTAAAAAAAAAAGTCTATTGAAGTGTAAATAAAATGGTTTCTTTTCAATTTTACTTTTAATTAATGATTTTAAAAATTTAAAAATTATAGATATATACTTTTATAATTTTAAAACATTTTATTTGGATTATGTATTGATTTGTAATATTCATTTAGAGATTAATTAATTGTATTGTTTGTTATTATTTAAATTATGATGTTGGTTTTTATTTTAAGAGCATAAATAAATTTTTTATGTTAGGTAATGCATAAACAATAATCTAGTCATTTTAGATCTAAAATATAAATTGAAAGGTATAAGGATATAATTTTCAAAATTACATCTGTATTTGATCTTTTATTAAAACTAAAACTAATCTAAATAATTAAAACTATTAAGTATCTCTAATATATTTTAAAAATTATTAAAGAGTTTATATATATTTGTTATTGTTTAAATTATGATGTTATTGGTTTTTTATTTTAATAGTGTAAATAAGGTTTTATATTAGTTTATGTTAGGTAATGCATAAACAATAATTTGATAATCTTAAATCTAAAATATAAATATAATATTAAAATATATATAATATATAAACATTATATTAAAATATATATAATATAATATATTATATAATTTATAATTTATAGTATTATTATATCAATCTATAATATATAATTTTACAATATATATTAATTAATTATATTTATATAAAAAATATTATAAATATATATTACATTATATTTTTAATATAAAAATAAATAAAAATTATACACACAATACTTAAAAATAAATAGGTAAAACTAAAAATATAAAATCATTAAAAAGAATTAAATGTTTGTCAGTCCATGCAGCACGCACACTGAGAAACAGTTAAATGGCAAAAAGAACAGTACGTTGTCTAATTGCACGGTGGGAATGGCATGGCCATTTTATTTTGTAGGCTGCGTAGCCAGCTCCTTTAGAGAGCAGGAAGTACGGAAACCATCACGGACACAGGAGGTACAAACCGTAGTAGAGGCTTGCAGGGTTTGCACAGGTGCAGCCATGGGATGGCCATCCATGCCCAGGTGCAAATTGTCACCTGCATAGCCAGTGCCATTTTCTATATGGGGATTAGATTTGGTGGAAAAATTTTCCCTAAGCTCTTGTGAAGGACATACATTTATCATTAAATAATCTCATCTTTATGTTTAGATTGACATCTACAGTTATGATTGTTAGGGAAGCATCTTTTAAGAACAAATAATTGAAGAAATTTGCAAGGAAAAATTCCATGTACAAAAATATTTTTCTTCTTTTAATTAGCCACAAGGTAATGGACAAATGGAGGTCACAAATAAAACTTTTAAACAAATTTAAAAAGAAAAATAATCAACAAAGATTGTATTAAATTAACATACGCATGTTCCCACATTATGGGCACATATGTCATTGAGTTCTTTCTTGCTAAATCATATTCCTAAAAGTTATTTTATGACATTGGGGACATCATATCATTGATTGCTCACATGTGTTATCATGTTCCTAACAATCATATTGGTGATATCATGTTTTCCCCATTTTACATTTACTTATATGATCCTTATCTCGCATTTAAGACCATTTTTACTTTTTCATCTACCTATAATAGGGACAAATTCATGTTCCTTGATGTTTATCTCCTATATATCTACATGTTGTATCATACTTGTTTTATATCTAGCATATATTCTTGCATAGTTATCATTCAAAAAATAAAAATTATTACACAATGTTTATCATGACAATAACACACAGTCTTAAGTACTATATCTTCATAAAAACTTACATCTTATAAATTTAGTTTTCATATGAATTGTTTTTCGCTCTCCTCAAATTCCTTGCACACATTGTATGCAACCAATTGGTTGAGGTAAACTAATGTCACTAGCATTTTGATGTTGAGATTTCATAAAGTGAATTATGCTAGACAAAGGCTCATCATCATACTTAGATGAATCCTAATCACATTACACGGCCATGCTTGTAGTCTTATGCCACATTCCTATCATAACATTAGGTGAAGTGTTATAATATCACCTTTTGTTGAGGTAGAATTTCAAACCCTTTTCTTTTTTCTACTTTTTTATTTTTCATGGACAATTAAAAAATTGTTGACCAAGGAGAACTTGACTCTCACTATTCGACAAATTTTACTTAAGGTATTCCTAAATAATGTCATTGCTACAAATAAATTTAGGGAAAAAGTACACAAAGCTTAACATACACTACCAATAGATTGAATTTGCACCTTTGGGATCAATTCCATGCTACTCATGATTGATAAGCACACTAAAAATGTTAATTTTTTAAACATTAACAAATAAAGTATACAAATAATATCAATATCATCCTTATTCATAATGTTTGAAACTAAATCTCACCTATTTAAAAAATAATATTTCAACTTGCTAATTCCCAACTTAAGTTTTTACCTATTCTTTATTATTTACACATTTAATTAACCTAAATGCAATGCTAATGGAGTATGATCCGAAATGTTGATATGAAAAAATCATACACAGTTTAATCCAAAAATGTCAATGCACTAACCTAAATCAATCAAGTGAGATATTTTCACTTACAATAAATATCTATAAAATATATTTGACGTTGCTATTTTGTCATTATAACTTCCCCTTGTTTCTAAATGTCTAACAAAATTATTTCAAACCACACAACACACCAACATGATTTAGAACATATCTCATAATTTATAGACAATTGTACATTCACACTATGTGGGACTTCCTTAATAAACTGAGATGCTACCCTTGGACAACAAGGCACACAATCATTATGGGATACTTGTATAATTTTTTTAATCGAAAAGACAATTATAATTTTCATAATTTACATTTGTATTTATTATTTTATCCTTATACAATTGTTCAATAGGCATGGCATCTCAGAAGATCTGAGTTATTCTAGAAACCCTACGCCACGTGTTACACTCATGAGTTTGTCGAGGAAATTAACCCTAAAAAGCTTGAACACATTTTTTGTGTGGTTTGGATCATGCCAGAAATGAGATGGACACAACCCTAACCCTAAATGAGCTGACATATAGCCCATAAAAAAGAAATAAATGGTGATAATGTGTCCAACTGTCAAAAAATTTACATACTTTTTTCTTTGATAAATGTTCATACCATGTATCAAAGCTCCCATTTTTGCACACATAGGTAGAAAGTTGGCGAAATTTATGAGATCTTGTTTTTACTCTTGTCAATTGCATTTTATTGGAAGTTTGTACTCTTAATTCGACAACCAATTCTGGCGAATTCTCAAGCTCTTTTGAGATTTATTTTTTGTTTTTTTGTTTCTCCCCTGTGGAAGGAAGAATTGTGCAATCCCAGTTAAAGTAAGTCTTGTGGAATCATGAAGGAAGACAACATGGAGAATACTAATAACTCTTTGGTTGTGATAGACAGATTTCGATCAATGCATATCTTGTTTACAAAAGAATTCAAGTTATGAAGGATGCCAACTAATTTGCAGTTGGATGTTTGTTCAGGTTATATTGGTTGCACATAGCGCTAAAGGGTTCAATTTGAGCTTTACCATGGAGCGGTTTCCAAATAAAATTGTTGTAGCTATCTTTGTTATTGCCACCATTCCCCTCAACAAAATGACTCTTCCATGAGGTTTAATGAATTCTCCCTCTCTTTCTACAAATTCCTACATTACCAACATCTTAACTTATAATATGCCCTTTGTTGGAAAGCGTTTAGTTTAATAGATGGTATCCATAATTGGAGGCTTAGGAGACTCCACTTTTTACTATGCAAATGGGAAAGAGAATCCAGCAAAATCCTTCAAGTTTGGCACCCAGTTTGTGCGACAATCTTTTGTCACTGAACAATCCTCCTTGAGTAAATCAATTTGGAATAGAGATAGTTTGGTTGCAAATTAGAAAAAAAATGAGTCATTGGTTGTTGTGGTAATTTATTGGGTTATTATGAAATTTTGATTGATTGATTGATTAATGTCCCACTAAATGAAGGCTCTAACTGTGGGAATTGTTGGAGAAGTTTCCTATATGGCAGGAACCTCTTTTGTATATAGGTAAAAATTATGGAAGTGTTCGCAAAGTATTCGTTGTGGCGAAGCATGATAAGCTTCTTGTGGAGGTGTTCCAGATTATTGTAAAGAAACCTCCACAAGAAATGTTGTGTTTGATACGGTTGCATTTCAATTTAGAGCCATGGTTTGTGTGTAACAGGAAATCTAAGCTACTTTGGGATGAAATTTCTCTATCCTTGCAAGGGGAAACTATCAATTGGTAATTGCAAATGTTATAGGTGTACGAGAGTGCAATTAATAATGTAAATGAGGTATTGCATTTCAAACGTGCAACAAAAGATACACAAAAAAAGTGACGGCCACGATCCCTTTGATAGTCTCCAGAGGGCTATTGTGAATTCTGATCCATTGATTAAATATTTTAGCTGATATTTTAACTTGATCAACTTCACATTAGATACGCCTTTGACGTAAATAATATTAATATTAATATTACTATTAATAAGGGTTGGGACCCTAGCTCGGTTGGCTAAATCCTCCATGTTGCAGGAGGTTGGTCACGAGGTCTAGTCTCCCCAACCCCCATGGTACCGAGGGCATGTTGTGCCAGCGTCGCCAGTCACATTAAAAAGTTTACCAGGCACACTGCAGTTTATAGGGGTTTATTAATATTATAAATTAATTAATTCTTTATCTTCATAATGAATATATTATTAATACTAGTTTTATTATAGAATAATATTATTTATATTTATTAACTATTATATTGTTATATATTATTATATTTATTCTTTAACAAAACTATGAGAATGATCGTACACCCTCCTGATCATGTAATAAAGATGAACCTCTTGTCATAGTTGTTGCAAGTTGCATTTCTACGATGAAGGACAAAAGACAAGTAGGAAAACTAAACAATCTTTCAATCTTGGTGCTTTAAACAATCGACGATTACCAATGACCACATTGTCAACCACCCCCTGTCGCTGCTTTTAAGCTATTGAAGGACAAATTGAGCTCTGAAAGCTCAAATAAGGACACACCTTTAACATAATTAATATTAATATTATTATTATTATTATAAATTAATAAAATAATAATAAATTAAATATTAATATAATAATAATAAATTAAATATTAATATAATAATAATAAATTAAATATTAATATAATAATAATATTTAATTTATTATTAATTTAATTTTTACTAATAATAATATAAATTATTAATAATTTTATGTATTTATTTATTTTTTATGGGTAAGAGCTACCAATGTGGGGATAGCGCCCACTATTAAAATTGGGAAAAAAGGGTACATCAAAGATTTCGTCAAAGAACCAAGGGGTGGGGCACAATGGTAAAGATACCCATCACCCACAACCACATCCACAAGCCTTATTACAACGTCTTGCACAATTAGACCAAGAATTGCCTCCAGGAAAATTTGATGTTGAAAGGCCACCGAAGCCCCCCAAACATCCAAAACAAACAAGAAGAATTATCTTTGTTAAGCTCGAAGCAAGAAAAAAAGCACAAACCACCATGGCTAGGAGGCTAGATGGGAAATCGGACCCTTAGATTACTTTTGAAGAGAGCCTACGATCATTATCAATTATTTCCTTTAACTCCTCAGGAAGAGAGAACCCATCGTAAGCAACTTCCTTTGTCAAGGTAGACCAAGCCGCACCCTTGTTGGCAAGAAAATTAGCCGTCAAATTTTCCTCACGATACACATGACTTATAGAATTTAGGAATTCAAGAGCTTTAAGTAGGATTGAATTTTATGCAACCATCTTTCAAGCTTCCAATTTTGCATAGTTTTTTATCACCGCATTTATGCAAAGTTGAGAATCTCCTTTGACTTCAATGTCCTTCAAGCCTTTTTCCAACACAATGCAAGACTGCAGACTAGGGCCTCCATCTCAGCCTCGTTATTCGTTGCAATCCTGATGCCCTTTGCCATGGCCCACAGACATTCTCCACTGTTGTTCCTAATGATGCATCTGATCCTGAAATAACTAGGATTGCCTTTCGATGATCCATCAAAGTTCACCTTACATTTCTCGTCTCCAGGAGGAACTCACCTTACATCTGCTCAAGACCTTCCAGGCATGTGAGGATCCAGACGAGGGGGGACTAGTGCTCCCCACCTCTTTTGGAGGGAGTTATCCCAGTTCGAGAAGTAGTAATTTTTTGTCACCTGCCTCCTAGCATTCAAAATTTCACAAATGCCACACTCGATAGATTCCTTATTACCTCTTCAACCGGTTTCTCGCTGAAGATTCAACGGTTTCTCTCCTTCCACACCTACCAAATCATCATCAATGGAACCGAGACCCAAGCATCACCCCAAACCCATCTCTTTCCAAACGTAGGCCAACTCAACGAGAAGCATTTTAATTCATTTTGTCGGGGAGATGACCAACCAAAAGACTCGAGAAGCCAGTCCCAACATTGAGAAGCATAGTCACAGTTCAAGAGCAAATGATCTGCAGTTTCCTCAGCCTTGAGACAAAATGGGAAAACACTCAGGCCTTAAATCCTAAACATGACAAGACGACTGCTTGTTAGAATCCTTTTGTGCAATGTCATCCATATAAATGCCCTAGCCTTCAGGAGGATGCCATGTCCCCAACATAGTCTAGACAGCCATTCCCCTTAGGGGCCCTGAATTGTTTGAATCTTATATCCAAGTTTAACTGAGTATTCCCTTGAGCTGGATCCAAACCAAATAATTTCATCTTCTGAATCACTTATTTGAATTCTCTTACTTTCGAAGATTGCTTCCAAAGCTTGACTGTCGTCATCTGGTATAGTAAGGGACTCCCATTTTATCCATTCCACCACTTTTCCAAAACTATCTCCTTGAACAATTGTATAGTTTGCCACCAACCTGTCGTGGGAGAGGATGACTTCATCTAGCCAAGGTCGATCCCCAAATATAAATGAGAGGGCAGGATGTCTGTCCCACAAGTCCCACCAAAAATCAACCTGTTTTCCATTCCCAATTCGCCAAGCTAAGTGGTTAGTAATTAAATCTCTACAATTCCATATAAACCTCCATACTGTCGATCCTCCCTATGAATTGGCGATCGTTAGAATTCAGCCAAGATCTCGCAATCTAGATATTTTTTCCTGGTTATTTTGCACCATTGTCTCTCAGGGTGTTTATATATCTTCCAACAAAGCTTAGCCCCAAGCGCCCTATTTTGTAACTCCATTCTTCTGAGCCCTATGCCACCATCAGACTTTGAGTTGCAAGTCATGTTCCAATTAATAAGCGGGATTTTTTTCTCCTCCTTCGCCCCCTCCCACAAGAACTTCAAAAGGCTTTCAATTGTCTAGATTGCTTTGTTGATCATTCCAAAGCATGACATTGTGTAAATAGGGACAGCCGAAAGGATCAACTTTATCATGAGGATCCTACTAGCCAATGATAACCACTTTGTTTTCCAGGCTTCAAATTTCTTCCTACATTTTGAAATTGTGTCTATCCAATGATCAGTTTGGCATGCACCCCGGAATAAGGGGGCCCCTAGATGCTTGGACGACAAAGAGGAAGTAGTGAAACCAAGTGTGTCTACAATCTTTCTCCTCATAACATTCTTTGTGTTGAAAAAATACACCTCATACTTTTCTTTGTTGAGGTACTGCCCAAAAATGACAGTGTAGAGGTCCAACGCACCTTTGATTGTTTTAGCCTCCTTGATGGTTGCTTCCCCAAATAACATTGTATCGTCGACGAATTGCGAATGAGTAATTGGTTCCATACCATCAACAATTGTGATACCTTTCCATTTACCATTAGATCGTTGGATTTTTATGAATCTTCCCAATGCTTTAGACATGATAACGAAAAGGAAGAGGGACAAGGGGTCTCCCTAGCGCAGTCCATTCCTTGCACCAAAGAAACTGCACATAGAACCATTCACCAAGATTGAGTACCTTGGAGTAGAAATGCAATGATGAATCATTTCCAACCAATCCGAGGAAAAACCAAATCTTTTCATAACATCCAAAAGGAAATCCCAATGAACCTGGTCATAAGCCTTGCTTACGTCGAGCTTGATAATCATACTTCTAGATCTCTCCATCAAAATTGAGTGCAAAGTTTCCACTAAGGTGATTATCCAATCGACGATTTCTCTTCTTGGGGTAAAGTCATTTTGTTCCTCAGAAATGACCTTTTCCACAACGGTTTTTAATCTATTTTCTAGAGCCTTGGACAAAATTTTATAGATTGTGTTATATAAGGCTATTGGCCTGAAATCCGTCGAGGAGGTGTAGTTGCTCTTTTTTGGGATGAGGGCAATAGTCGTATCGTTGAAGTCCCTAACAATTTTTTTCTTCTTTGGAAAATCTTCTAGAAAGCTCAGGATGTCTAGACCCATGAAATACCAATAGTGTTGATAAAATTTGGTCGGAAACCCGTCCAACCCTAGAGCCTTATCGGAATGCAAGCCAAATACTACTTGCTTCACCTCCTCCAAAGAGAAGGGAGTGCAGAGAATCATGTTATCTAGCTCACCCAAACATTGAGGAATTAAGGAGAGAAGTCGGTCCTTGTCCGGGTGCACATTCCCCCCATCACTCGCAAGCAAAGACATGAAGTAATGAATCGTCGCCTTCTTAATGCCTTCCTTATCACTTATAACATAATCATCTGGGCCAACCAACGACTCAATGTGATTTATGACCCTTCGAACCTTAGCAAAGTTGTGGAAAAAATTTGTGTTGGAGTCACCATCCCTGAGCCATGTTTCACGTGTTTTGTCTTCCAGTAGAGTTCCTCCCTTGCAAGTAGTTCAGCGTGCTTAGCTTTTAGCTCTTTTTCAATCTAGTAGTTTGATGCAAACATCCCATATTTAATCACCTTTTCATTCAAGGCTTCAAGTTTACTCTCGACCCATTCTTTCTCTGCAAAGACATTGCCAAAGACTTCTTATATTATAGATATTTAATATTTATATTATAAAATTAATTATTTATTAATTTAAAATTAATAAAAGTAATTTATTAAATTAAAATTAATAAAAGTAATTTATTAAATTAAAATTAATAAAAGTAATTTATTAAATTAATTGGAATTAATTTAATATTATTTAATGAAAAAACTATGAAACCAAATGGGAATATGGGACTAAGAGCGATGGCGGTGATGAACTTTGCAAGTTGAGCTAGGGCGTCTGAGCCCTAGCTCACTTTCTAGCTTTTGCATGCAAGTGCGATGAAGGGAGGGGAGCTATCTAAGATCTGGGATAACGAGATTACGACTTTTTTTATCTCCTCTGCTGGTCCTACCAGGTGTGTGTGGCAGGTTGAGGCTTTCAACAATAGGATTTGGTCTAGCTTTTGGGACTATGAGCGTCGGCGCTTGGGTGAGTTCTATGAGCTACCTTGTGGGAAGCCCTGTCAAGCTTGCTAGGCCCATGTGGGGTTGTGTTAGCAGTGCAAAGGTGTGGAAGTCTTGTGTGTGGTGCGACCTCTCTCCTTGGTTGCGTGGTGTCCAACTAGGGTGTGGTGTTTTGCTTTCTCAAGCTATCTCTTTTCTATTTTGGTGGGTTGTAGGTGTATCTAAAGGGGGTTTTGTGACAACCCTTGTGTGTTTTTTCTTTTCTATTCTCTTGACCCGAGGGCTTGCATGCTGGTATAGGGTCCCCTTCTGGGCTGATGTCTTGAGGGGAATCATTTAGGGCCGGCCCTAGGATGGATTTTCATTTAGTTTTGGGATTGAAAGCCTCACCGCAGGGTTCTAAGATTTTTGAGAATCACCTTTTTTCTTTGGACCCGAAAAAGATTGAGATGGGTTTGTCAGAAGGGACTGGGATTTTGAAGATTAATGGATGTCTGGAAAGGTGTAAAGAGAGGCCAAGTGTAGTGATTTTGATGGAGATGTTGGCGGAGGATATTGATTATTACTCAAGGTAGTCCCTATGCTGCAAGTTCTTGGAGTTGTAAATCTCTTTGCAATTTTTGGAAGCTTGGGCTCAGAGGACTTAGATGCTAGAGGGGGAGATGGAGATTCGGCTCCTGGTGAATAACTATTTCATGGTTACGTTTGATTGCATGACTGATCAAAATAAGGTTTTTGAGGGGGGCCCTTACTTTTATAACTAAGTGGGATTGTTTATTAAACCTTGGCATGCAGGCTTCAACCCGACGGAGGAGCTTTCGAGTCGGGTTCTAGTTTGGGTTCGTTTGTCGAGGCTCCCGGTCGAATGCTGGCATGATGATGTGTTGTATTTATTGGCCTCGATGTTGGGAAGGCATGTTGACTCGTCGCAACAAACTTAATTCAAGAAGATAATGATATATGCCCGATTTTGTGTGGAAATTGATTTAAGTAAACCACTGCCAAATTTTATAGAAGTGTGTGCAGGAGAGTATTCATGGGTGCATCAGCTAGACTATGAGACCCTTCCCTTTCATTGTCATTTTTTCCATTTGTATGGCCATTTACAACAGAGATGCCCAAAGACCAAGCCATTGGAAGCCCCATCTCCTCAACCTCCTCGTAATTTGCCTAGGGTGGATAAGGGAAAGGATCCGATTCAGGGTGGTGGTGTAGGGGATGATGGTTTTACTCCTGTTAGAGCTTGAAATATATTTAAGGGGAAGAAAAGGACTTGGAAGGATAGGCAGGATGAGGAGACGTTTAATATATTCAAGATGTTGGATGATCTTAACAAGTAGGAAGTGAACTCGGGAATGTTAAATTTGGTTTAAGGGACTCTGGATTTTGAACAGCATGGACCTCTAGTTGAGGCAGTGCAGGTTAACCAACAGGAGGTGGGGGTGAGTTTGTTGAGCTTAGAGTAAGATGGGGGTGGTCCAGGGCATGTAGGGCTCAGTTTAGAAGTCCTTGCTCCATAGGTTGGTGGGACTATGAATTTGGAAACAGATCAGCAGATGGTGGCTTAGGAGGAGTCAGGTTGTGTTGTCGAAGCAGTGAAGGGCAGTGATGCTTTATCTCATCCCCCACAGAGAGAGGGCACAAAGGTGGGTAAGAATGGTAAGCTAGCTCCTCACTTGGGTATTTTGCAAAAAGATCTAAAGAAAGGAGGGACATAGAAAGTCTCTAAGCTTGGTAGGAAGAAAGATGTGGAAAAGATTAAAATAATAGGGGAGACATTGGTGGAGTTAGGGTCAGTCAAGACTCTGGATTCACATTTCTCAATCCCCTTGAAATAATAGTTCTTTCATGGAATGTAAGGGGCTTGAACAATGGCCCTAGATAAAAAGTTGTTCGGGATTTGGTTAGAAGTCAGTCTCCTGATGTTCTTTTTATGTAGGAAACCAAACTTTCAGTTGAGTGCATGATGGGGTTAGTGCCTAAGCAATGGAGGAATGGTGAATGCCAATGCATGGGTGGTCAAGGGTCTTCTGGGGGGGATGAATTGCTTATAGAACCCTCAGAAGATTTTCCCCCAATGGTGATTGTCCTTTAAGTCCACTATTTCCATGGTGGCTTCTTGTTTTAAGACGAGGGAATTTATTCTTTTCTCCAACATGTATGCGCCGATGGAGCTGTAGGGCAAGCAACTCTTATGGTCCAACATTCATCTTGTCCATAGCATGGCTCCTTACCATCCTTGGATTATTGGGGTGACTTTAATGCTATTACAAAGCTTGTAGAGAAGAGGGGTGGTACTACGCGGCTAGATGCCTCTGCGGTGCTTTTCCAGGACAACATCTCTGTTTTGAATCTTGTAGATGTCAAGTCGGGCAATGGGCAATTTACTTGGAAGAATAAAAGGGTTGGTGACAACTGCATCGCAAAATGCCTGGATCGATTCATGGTTTCATGCTTCTGGGTTGGTGGTATGTGGTCTTCTAGCACTGAGATTTTGGACTAGAGGGGTTCAAACCATTGGCCTATAAAGCTTTCTATTCTCTCTGCTCGGTTGCCTCAGACTCCCCCTTTCAAGTTCCAGCTTATGTGGCTGCGTGATCTTGATCTCCATGGCCATATTGCTCAGTGGTGGTGGGATGGGAGACCTTCCTATGGCACGACTATGTATGTCTATGCTAAGCTTCTTCAGTTTGTTAAATACTAGCTTAAGTGTTGGAACCGACACTGCTTCAAAAATATTTTCAGTGCAAAATTTGCTACACAAGCTAACTTGGATGATATTACTGGGATAATAATAGAGAATGGGGTGACAAAGAATCTGTTGTGGGAGGAATCAAGAGCCTTGAAAGCTTTGGAAGAATGGGAGTTACAGGAGGAGATCTTTTGGAAGCAAAAAGCCCAGGTTGAGTGGCTCTAGGAGGGACATAGAAATTATGTGTTCTTCAACTCAGTTAAGGATAGGTGTCATGGTAATTTTATTCTTGTTTTGGTCAATGAAAGGGGAGAGACTATTTCCTCTTTTCATGATATTTTGAATGAAGTTGTTTAGTACTTAAATACTTCCCTTTTCTGTGAGGATTCGCATGGTAGTTTTGTGGAGGAAGGTCAGGCCCTTTCTTTTATCCCTTCCCTGGTGTCTAGGGAAATGATGGATCATCTCATGGGAGAGATCACTTTGGAGGAGCTGGAGGGGACTGTGTTCCAAATGAAGACAGGGAAGGCCCCAGGCCTCAATGGTTTCCCGATTGAATTCTTTCAAGAATTCTGGGAGATTATCAAGCTAGACTTACTGGTAGTGGTCCAAGAATCTTAGCGAAATAAGCAGATGTTAAAGGCCCTGAACTCCACTTTCCTTGTGCTCATTCCCAAGTGTGAAGGGGCAGATAGATTAAGCCGTTTTTGTCCCATTTCTCTTTGCAATGTGGTGTATAAGATTATTTCTAAGCTAATTGCTAATAGGCTAAAAAAGTGGCTATAGGTGCTTATTTTTGAGGAGCATAGTGGTTTTGTGGAGGGTCGACAGATCCTGGATGGTATTGTTATAGCTATTGAGACCATTAATTCTATGGCCAACTCCAGAGATAAGGCTATGTTTATCAAGCTTGATATGGCTAAGGCATACGATAGGGTTCGATGGTCCTTTCTTCAAAAGGTTCTGGTTGATTTTGGCTCTGGAGATGAATGGATTAATTGGATCATGAGTTGCATTAGGTCTATTTTGTTCTTCATTCTAATTAATGGGGAGAAATTTGAGCTTTTTGACACTTCTCGTGGGTTGAGGCAAGGCGACCCTCTCTCTCCTTACTTGTTTCTTCTGTTGGTTGAAGGGTTGGATCGCTTACTGAGAAGACATGTGGAGTTGGGCCTTATCCAAGGATGGAGGTGGGGAGGGGACTTACCCCACAGTCCCATTTGCAATTTTTGGATGACACAACTTTGATGGGTGCGACGACTATTTGGGAAGTCGTGAATCTTCACAAGGTCTTGGATATTTATCTTGTGGTCTTGGATGAATTGTCAATTAATTAACAAAGACAAGTCCTCTATCTTCTTCTTCAACACTCTAGATCATATTCAGAGGAGAATTGCTCAGATTCTTTGGTTTTAGATTGGGGCTCTTCCTTTGTCTTATATGGGGATTCCTATTATTGCGAGCAGGTTAGCTTGGGATTCATGGAAACCTATCTTGCATAAATTTCATGTGAAAAGTCACTCATTGGACCAATCACTGGCTGTCCTTTGTGGGTCATGTTTAGCTACTTAAGTATGTGGTTCAAGCTCTCCCTATCTATCAAAGTATGCTTTAGGTGGCCCCAATGGGCTTTGTTAGGGAAATGGACACTTTAGCAAGATAGTTCTTATGGGCCAACAGTTTGTTGTCCTCCAAATGGAGTCTTGTTAATTGGGATACTGTTTGTTGTCCTAAGCAGTATGGTGATTTGGGTTTGAGGTAGTCCTCACTAGCAGGTAAGGTGTTGGCAGCTAAACTTTATTGGTGGTGGTGCATTGAGCAGGATTGGATATGGGCCGGGATTCTTTCCCATAAGTATTTCAGGATTGTCCTCGGGAAGATATCCCTCATTACCCTTTGGAGGGAAAGGGATCAAAAATTTGGGCTACTCTCAAGAAAGGAGTTACGCTAGTCAAAGATGGATTATTTTGGATTTGTAAAGGGGGGACAAAGGTTCAGTTTTGGTTTGACTCTTGGGATGGTTACCCACCCATAATCTCTCAGTTTCCTAACCTGGCGACCCTGGGTCAGAGATTCGATGATGCTAGTTGGTCAAGGGTGAGCGACTTTAAGTTGCTTTCTTTTCATGGGCAACAAGTTTGTGCTAGGTGGACGAATCCTAATGAGTGGCTGGTAGTGGGTATTGAAGAGGAGTGTGTGGTGCTTCATAATATTCCTTCAAGCAGACAATGCAGTTCCCTCATGGATAAGGATGTTCTTTCTTGGCCTCCCAACCAGAAAGGTCATTATACGGTTGCTTCTGTTTACTAGAGGCTACTCTCTCAAAAGATTGAGGGGGCAGAGGTTCCTTGGTGGAAGAGGGTATGGAATAAGTTTTCTTGGCCAAAGTGCAATAGTTTCATTTGGAATTTGGCTTGGAATAGGTGTTTGAGTTGGGATAATATTCATAAGCGCGGATTTCAAGGCCCCTCTCCGTGTGTTCTTTGTGGGAGAGGTGAAGAGGATTCTTCTCATCTATTTTTTTGGTGTTCTTTTACTTTGCAGCTATGGCACTATTGGTGGGGAGTTTGGAATAGTACCTACATTCATGCCTCCTCCTTGGTGCATTTTTGGACTAGCCTGGGAAGACCTCCCTTGGTGGCTCCTTTTTTGCAAGATGTGTGGCATGCTGGGCCTATCTTCTTATTATGACAAGTTTGGCTGGAAAGAAATAAGAGGATTTTCAGATGGGAGAGATTGCGAATACAAGTGTGGTTTAGAATCCTTGGTATGATTCATGAGATGATTGAAGCTAAGGGAGATGTGATGCTACCGCTGGAGAAAAGGGATGCAGAGATGATGGCTAGGCTGGGTATTCTTGAGTTTTCGTCAACCTTTGCTTGTAGTAAGAGAGGTAGGTAAATGAGACATCAAGTTCAAAGAGTGGGAAAGTGACAACTCCCTTTGGATGGCATTTTGAAGATCAATATTGATGGTTCTTCCAAAGGAAATTCAAGACCGACTGGAGTTGGTGGGGTTGGCAGGGACTCTTTTGGTTTAGTGGTTTTCCTCTTCTCTATCCATAAAGGTGTGCAAACTATCAACCTTATGGAAGGATTGGCGATCCTTCATGCTTTGTAAAGGGCCTATGAGTTGGGATGGCGCCGAGTTATTTGTGAATTGGATTCTCAGGTCTTGGTCAACTTGCTTAATACACAAAAGGTGTCTGGTGTTAGCTAGCAGTTGATGGTGACAGTGCAATAAATATTGCAGATTGGCACTTTGATGGAGATGGTGTCTTTTGTTCATATTCCAAGGGAATGAAATAGAACTACTGATTGTTTGGAAAATTGGACTTTTGAGCATTTGGATGGTTGGAAGATCGATGATCGAGTTCAGATCCCCCAGGAGCTTAGTCTGGATTTGGAGAGGATTCTTGCTGAGGACAGAGCTTGGTTGATTTTATCTTTGGCTCTATTTGGTCTATTTTTTTCAGTTCCTTTGGGCTTTCACCCTTGACCTTGTTGTATTGCTTCTTTTTGTGATTCAATAAAATTTTTACCCCTTTTTATTAAAAACTAATAATATTAATTAATAATATTATTAGTTTCTATTTCTATTCATATATTATTATTATTTTAATAATATAATAATAATAATTTTATTAATTTTTAATTAACCACTAATAATTTTAATAATAATAATAATTTAATATTTTAAATTTAATTAATCAACTATAATAATTTTAATAATAATAATTAATATAGAATTAAATTATTAGAGCTAATATTATTCTTTTTAATTTAATTTTATATTATTTTATATAATATTTGTTTTGTTCTTTTTGTTCTTCTCTTTAGTTTCTTTGCTCCTCCCTTTGTAATATATTTTTACTACATTTTTGGCTTTTACAATTATTTGGTTCTTATTTTTCTATTTTTCAAATTTAAAAAGATTGTTCTTCCCTTGATTCGTTACTCTTATTTTTTGTAATTTATTTTTTTGAATTTTTTGGTTTCAAATTTGTTTTTGCAATTATTTGTTTCTTATTTTTCTATATGTTTTTAAATTTAAAAAGAAATTTAATTGGTTGTATATTCTAATTGGATTTACAAATTTAAGTTTTTTGGCTTGTTTTGGTTGTTTTGGTTCTTCTCCACTTGTCTAAGTTTTTGGTTCTTTAATTTTTTGTTTTTTGTTTTTTGTTTTTTTGAATTCTTTGTAATTTTTTGTCTTAGTGTTTTTTCTTATTTTATTTAATTATTAGATTATAGAGATTTAAGGAAGTCTCTTTAATTTTTAATTTTTTAAATTTTAAGAAGCCTATTTAAAAAATTTAGTTCGTCCTAATTTTCTTTAATTTTAGTTTTTTAGTTTTCTTGTCTTATTGATTTTATTTTAAATTTTAATATTAGAACATAAAGCTTTCTTTAAATCTATTTGTTTATATATTCTCTTCTTTATTTTATTCTATTCCTTTGTTTTTTTTTTATAGGTAAGATAAGGTATATATTGATATCAAAAAAGATTTTACAATTTCAGGCCCCAGACTATGAGCTACAAAGACCACCATTACAACACAGACTTAACAAAGTGTCAACAAAAAGATCACACCAGGTCAGAACCAACCCACCACCTTGAAGATAACAACCCCAAACCATTAAACTATTATACTATGACAAGGAAGCTTACATATAGACTTAGACATAGACCCATAAATATATTCAATGCCATATCAACCAAACAAACAAAAGGCCCAACCCCCACAATTACCAAACATTTATCTGTGCAAACACTCATAACTCATATTTCCAAGCAGAGTTTGAAACTGCAACCAAACGAAACTTCTTCTTCAGAAATTCGACCCTTACTGAAGCCAACCGATGATCCTCCACCAAAGCCATGCCATTTATGTCCAGAAGGAAAGGATAATACTTTACCAAAGTGTCTAGGTCCTCCAAGAGCACAAGGTCGCATGGGTGAGGAATTCCTTTGCCAATCGAAGCCACAACCAACGTTTTCTCCGAACTCACCAATAGGTCCATCCAAAATAGTCATTTCATGATCACCTTGGTGTCAGATTTTGAAACTCCCACATCCAATAAACCAGCCAACACACGGGAGGAAATATTGGAATCCAAATGATACCCCTCTGCATCCGCCATGAAACCTTTTCCAGCCACACACTTAACCACTACAAATGTGAGAAAGTCTAGGTGGTGGATAATCTGACTCAGTTAGAGAGAGGTCACTGAACCAAGGAACACCATTTGCCTCTTTGAGCTCCTCAGTTGGACATGGCCAGTATCCATATCACCAGTCTCCAGTTCCTTAGCTGAAACCTGTAGAATGAATCTTCCCATACCAAACATAAAGAAATGTCATGTTCTAGCCATGTGAGAGATGTTAATGCACCAACACAGTAATACCTTAAGAACCTTGCCCCAACTCCTTAAATGAGTATCTTGGGTGGCGAGCCAAGCAAAGGTGTGAAGAAAAGCCGATGACAAGATTTGAAAAGACATTTCAAGTGACAAGAATAAATAATGACAAGACAAGCCTGTGGAAGACTCCAGAAAGCCGTCGTTATCCTTTGCAACAAACGCCACCTCACCCTACAACCCACCTCACCAGACGATGTGTTAGCCACTTCCACACATCCTTTTGTGGAGTGGTGCCTACCCATCCTTCCACATCAACAAATCAATCGTTGCCTACACAACTAGCAATTTCTTTCAAAGAGATCCCATCTGCACCAAGATTCAAAAGGGTGTCTGCTTCTTGATTGCCTTCCCGCAAAACGTGACTGATCTCATAGTTTTCAAAGTTGCTTAGTAAGGCCAAGGTGACTTCAAGAAGAGCACCAAGTTTCCAATTTTGAAAGCTCTTAGAACGTAACACATGTATAACTAACATTGAATCACCCTCAATAACTACATTCCTCAATTTTAATTTTGCACATAGTTTTATGCGAAGAAAGGCTGCCTGAAGCTCAACCACATTATTGGTGCCCCAATTAAGAGGTTGAACAATTTTTCCCACAAGACCCACTAGTTCACCAAGGAGCCTCCCCTTAACACCAAGGTAAGCAAACTCCATTGTCAACATGGTAGAGAGCGACCCCGCAAGGTTTGAACCTTGGTTGTTGGCTCTACAAACAAGAAGTCCCACCATTTCACCAAAGGGTCACCCCCTATTCTATTCCTCTATTTATGATTATATGATTTTATTTTTTTAAAATTATATTTATTAATTTTTTATTTGAATATATTTATTTATTTTTAACTTGATTCCAAGTCCTTTATATTTATTTTTGATTAATTCTTTTGTGTTGGTTCCTTTTTAAATTTTTAAATTTTGATTAATTAAATTTGGTAGTATGAGGGTTGACTTGCTTTATTTTTTATATTTGATTGATTCTTTAGCTTTGGTTGTTTTTAATTTGATTAAAGGGCTATCTTATGCTTTTCATCTTTATTTTATCTCTTTAGTCTCTTTGTTCTTAATATCATTAAGGGGTAAGTTTTCATAAAATATATTTTTTTATCTTTTTATTTTTCTTTTTCTTTATTGGTCAAATCTTAGTCTATTATCTTCTATCCCCCTCCACCCCTCACCTATTTATCTTTCCAATCTACTATCTCATTCTATTCTACTCTCTTGTTGCATAATATTCATCTGATGATGGATCATGGAGTTTGATCCAAAATGTTGATGTTAAAACCTCACACAGTTTAAATCCATAAACTTTAGCACTTGATTATCATGGACTGTGGAAACTTGATGTTGTTAATTATTATTATTATTTTTAAATAAATAAATATAAAATTTTACTGTTAGAGTTAAATTGGAGTTAAGAGTTTAATAAGGGTTAGGGTTATAGTTAAGATTTTATTACGATTAGGGTAAGAGTTAAATCAATTTACGGTTAGGTAAGGGTTCACTTATGATTAGGGTTTAATTAGGGTTAAGGTTAGCATTAAATTAGGGTTAGGATTCCAATTTAGTTCTAACTGTAATTCTAATTCAATTAGATTAAAACCAATATTTTATAATATTTATTAAATATTATATCGAAATATAATTTAATATTATATTATAATAATTAACATTATTATATTATTATATTAATCTCTTACATTTTGTGCCATGACTGCTACTAGCATACATATATTAAATATTAATATATATATAATACACTGAGAGTTATCCTTTTCAAGGCACCTATTTTCATCACTTTTGTCTTAGTGCAATAAGCACCACATTAATGATAACTCTCGACGTATTTTATATATATTAATATTTAATATATGTATGCTAGTATTTATTTTTAATTAACATTTTAAGGTTTCATTCCTTGTTCTCCAATCCTTTCTTCTCCCCCACTTATTTTTGAGACCATATTTGTGTCCTAATCTTTCACTTTCCTCTTTTCGATGATGGATTGATGAGTGTGATAAAAAAACATTGATAAAAAAATATACACAACAAATCTAAAAGCAATCTCTATTATTCAACATGGATTGTGGAAAACTTATGACAACTATTTAGAGCTTAAGTTGGCAAATAACAACTAATTATAAAAGGGATTGACTTGGAGCCACAATGGAATTTGATTTTGCAAGTTCAAAGGTCAAAATCATTGTTGTGGATTTGCGCATCCACATAAATGACTAATTGTAAGAAAATGTAAAATTGTAGATCAAAATTAGACCTTTAGAATGTGTAAAGTGAAATTTTAATCAAGATTCATGTTGTTTACCAACTTATACAAAAAAAATTACTAATTATATGCTAATCACTACACTTAATATAAACAAAGTAAAACAAATCTATAAAAATATTAAGTATACAATTTTCACTATTGTAAAAATAAAATATTGTTAGTAAATAGTTAGATAAAAATGTCTACTAGACCAAAACAATCTAAAGACTAGCAAAGGACATTGTGGCAAAGGTGGCAAAAGAGGGTTAGCAAAGGAGGTGGCAAAAGAGGCCTGGCAAAGGAGGCGGCAGCTTCTAAATTTAAAATCCTCTTCGGCCAACGGCTAGAAAGGACGGTATTGTTTTATGGGATGCAGCACCAGCCTTTGTAAAATATTAAAGTGGGTTCTTCTCCGACAAATCAGCTTTTGTCATTTTGCTCGTCCAAATACCAAATAACGCGCCTTCGCTCACTCAACCGTTCTATCATCAGCACATTCTCAGTTTCCCTTCAAGTCCTGCATTGCTTTCTGCTCTCAGATGGTGAGTGGTTTTTATGCCCTTTCTTTCAATGTTTTTAACCTTATCAAATGAAAACCAGATGTCTCTGCTTTCCCACATTTATTCTGCGTTCTCATTTAAAACAGGACCTTGTTACTGCAAAGTAGGGTTTTGTGGCAGCGCTTTGTATATTCCATTAGAAGTGTTAATGGAACCCTATTTCAGCTGAATGAACGTTCTCTGTGCGTGTTCGTGTGCGTGCAGGGGTTTGGTCTGGGCTGAAGGGTTTTGGCATTGGTATGGAAGCAATCCAGCTGAATTCTTTTAGGTTTTCTTAGAAAATGGGCCAGAGGAGAAACAAAAATACATACGCAGGAGTTGAGAGGTCCCTTACGTCAATATTGAATTCTTGTTCGGCTACTGGTAACGATCATAGTACGATTGAGAAGGGCTCTCCCCGGTCCCGAAAATGCACCACTGTCGAAGAGAAGGAAAATGGCAACGGCATTACCCCGACGAATGACCGTGTTATTTTGAAAAGGGTGAGAAGCAGGGGCAAACATCCTGGCAAGGAGAATGCCGTTGAAATAGAGCCAGATGGTGAAAATCTGTCTAAAAGGAGGAGCAGCAGAATAAAATCAAAAGGTGTACAAGGCACCCAGAGGCTTTGTGGGGCAAAAGATTCTCCTACAACGAAGCATAAAAAAGTAGCTACAAGGAGTTCAGATGGTGAGGGCAGTCAAGTGAGAAGAAGCAAGCGCAGTCGTGTTCAGAGAAGCGCTGCTGCGGGATCTTCTACTGTGAAAAATCATGACATGGCTGACGCTTGCTTGAAGAAAAATCCTAGCAAAGTATGTGATCTAACAGGTGCAAATTGTCCTCCCCAAGGGTCCTTGTTGCCACGGACAGAAACCGAAGCTGTTGAAACAGGTAGCAATTCTGTTCCCAACACACCTGCTATCAACCTTACGCAGGAAGTGCACCACATTTCTGATGATGATGGCAGCCCAAATACGTTGGGTGTGAAAGATAAGTCCTTGCACAAGTGCCAGAATAATGATGATAACTTTGATGACAATGATGGCGCTGAAATCATTATAACAGAGGTTAATTTGGTCTCTAACTTGTTAGAATTCTGTGTACCATGCTTTATGACCTATACGAATTGTCGTTCATTTGCTATGCTTTTAATAGAACTGAGATCATATCACTTTTGTCGGAAAACTGAATTCTCTCACAGATGCACAAGAATTACTCAAAATTACATGCCAAGTATCAGAAATTAAAGGTGATGTTGTGTCTCGTTTGTTTTTCTACATTTAATTTGTTGCTTTGACTTAAAAAGTTCTATTACCATAGTAATGTGTATGTTTTAATCTCGTTTTTACAAATTTATACAGGCAAGGAAGTTCGATGAGGTTGATGCTTATATTGTACAGCAAGCCAACAAATTCAATGTGTACGTCAATGGTACGTGTTTTGAATCTGAGTGCCTTTTTTATCAGTGTATTATCAGTGGACTTTCCAAATTGACATTCTTTTCCCAATATATTTGCTTGTTGAAAATACTCATAATATCATATTTTCTTTGTGCAGAAGCATGATCTAGTAGTTCTATTAGATTTGTCATCTGGTAATTATTCCTTTAGGTTTGTAGATCATGAAACATGGTATGAGTTTATCAGAGAACCGGTGTTTTAAAGAACCTTATTGCATGATTTAAAACTTACCTCATGGCCTTTTGAGAAAATATCAGATGCTTGGTAAGATTATGCTGGAGTTTATTTTGGTACGCATGGATTTTGTTTATGATGTGCTGCATAAAACATGACATGCAAAAGATTTGCTCCATCCAAAATGAGTAGAAGCATGTTAATATCATCATTTGCATCTCTATTAATTTGGTGTTATGCACTATCTTGTCATTTTGACATTTGTTGTAAATTGAGAATATTTACCAATTTTGTGACCTTTCCAAATATATGTGTTAGTAAGGAGGCCATTGGAAAACAGGAAAGAAGCAAATCGTTTTCCCCTTCTTCTGGTTGTTATGTTTGTGCACTTAAGCCTAGAAGTATCTATTGATCTACTTTTTTTCTCACATCCAACTTGTCTTATTGCATTGATCTAATATGAAAGCAGCTGGTCCCTTCATTCTTGGCTCCTTTGTATTTGGATTATTCTGCAGAGCTGTGAGATTGAGATTATAGGGGTGTGAGGGTCAAATAGTTGCATAGAATTGAGATTGTTTCCATGGGAATTTTGATTGTTTTGTGCTTCTTATTGTTGATTTTTGCAACAAATCTTTTTATAGTGGGGAGTCTAGGATATCTTTATGTATGATCATTTTAGGGATTTTGAATTTTATAAGTTTTTATAGAGGATGGATTGAGAAGGGAAATGGCACAAGGAATTGGTGAATAGGAAGGTTGACACTCTTTATTGCATGCAGCTTTTCTTGTTTCATGGATCTAGCTTGAGAGGAGTTGAACCTTCATTCTCAACACTTTTGGCTTTTGACTATTGTGCAGAACTGTGAGATTGTGTAAGATCTTAATGCACAATGGTCAAATAGGTGGAGAAATTGTCCAAGCTTGTTATTTATGGGTTTCACAATGATTTATGTAGTATTGGAGATTTTGGGGCACTGACCTCAATATTTGAGATAATAAATCAAGTAATATTCAAAGAATAGGTAGCCAACTCAAGGGCTGGTTTGAGTAAGCTAAAGGGCAATGGTTACATCTTGGGGTTGGAAGGAAAGGGACGAGCTTAGTTTGAGTTCTTGATCAATTTTGTTATTGATATGGTATTAGGTAAATAGGAGGTTGCTTTGTTGATTCATATCTTAATCTCAACACGGCAGGTGGGGGGGTTTCTAAGGAGAGACTTGTTGGGAGGTGAATCATGCAGTAAGACAGTGGGTCATCTACTTATCATGCTTCTAGTGATAAGTCTGTTGTTTGTTATGATGGGTTTATATTATTTGTTCAATCTCATGTTAGAATGTGCTCCTGGGGGGGTTTCCAAGGAGAGTCTTGTTGGGAGGTGGTTCATCTACTTATCATGCTTCTAATGATAAATCTGTTGTTTGTTATGATGGGTTTATATTATTTGTTCAATCTTAATTTTTTTATGAGAATTTTTAATAGCTTGAGTTGCTTTTGTGCTTGATTGAGGTGATGTCAATTTTCTAGAAATGTTTCTATAAAAGTGGTCTTTCCTTAAATGGTTTATTGCTCTAGTTAAATCTGTCACTTTCTCCAGCATAGATGTTTTCTTAACTATTTATTTTGGTGGCTTGGCTTTCATTCCATGCTGGTTCTGGTCTCCTTGTATTTTCTGTACACAGCATGATCTGCATCAACGATAATCAACATTCCAATCTGGTCATCTGATGGTTTTTAAGAGCTTGGATTGTTTCCAAGCTCGATTCTTCTTCTCTTTACCTTCTTGTTACTCTTTTCCTCTTGCCTTGATGCTCTTTGATTGTATGTGATATTACTGCTGCAACTTGTAGTCCAGAAAACATTATCTCAGTTGTGAGTGTCTTAAGCTACATGAGAGTGCCTATGAATGAACATTCAAATTCCTTACCTTCTTCTGGCTTGGATTTGACTAACCAGGGAAACTTTGATTCCTTTCCTTTTATCTTGCCTTATACTTTAATCTTTACTGCTCAATTGAAGTTTGTAATTGTAACATTCTCCAGCATAGGATTTCTCTTTAACTATCTTAGTGACTTGGCTTTAATTCCTGACTATTACTGGGGTCCTCGTATTGTTGTATGTAGCAAGATCTGCATAAAAAATTCAACATTGCAATCTGGTCATCTTGATGGTTTTATCAGCCTGGGTTGTTTCCAAGCTTGATTTCTTCCTGCACCTTCTTGTTACTCTTTTCCTCTTTTTTTGATGCCCTTTGATTATATGTAATACCGAGTGTTCCTGCTGCAACCTGTAATAGAGAAAACATTATACTTATTCGTGAGTGTCTTAAGCTACATGAGAGTGCCTATGGATGAACATTTGAATTCCTTTCATACCTTTTCTCTACTTTGATTTGATCAACAAGTGAAACTACTCTGGTTTCTTTCCTTTGCTGCCTTCTTATTGTATGTGTCTAATGAGTGGGACCTAATAATCCTCTCTGTTTGGAGAAAAAATATATGGTTCTTGGAATATTCGCTGAAAAGGTTCGATCAAATTTAATGAAGAGTTGCAGTGCTTGATAAACTATTTGTCTCTTCTTTTGTTGCTGTCTTGCGTATTGAATATGCATACTCTACTTCGCTTTGCATGTACTTGAATGCTATATCCTTCTTTTGATGTGATTTTTAAAACTTCGCATCCTAGTGCCCATCAATTTATACAATGGCTACAATGACTATGGGACAAAGTTTGACTTTTTCTGATTTCATTCCTTGTCCATCAGATGGCCACAACATTTATACACTTCCTATGTAGCAGGTACATGTTAAGATTCCAGCAATGGTGAAATAAATGACCCTTTCTTCTGGAATCTCAACAAATAATAGAAGACTAGGATTTTTGTTTTTTTTGCATACCTTCTTGTTTTGCCCTTATGCTTATTTGCTTTGTTATTTGGGCTTCCAAGTGTTTAGACATACAGAGATTCTTTCTTGATGATTCCGTTGCTGCCCTTTCTTGTTCTTTGCACAAGGCTTGTGTGGTGGTGATGTGCTATCCCTCCAACATTGGAAGGTCGCCTAATGTTTGTAATTTTTTCACTTTCTTCCTTGGCTAAGGAGTTGTTGCGATGTCTCCTCCATCACTGGAATCCTGCACTCTTTGGGGATGCTAATTTGCATTCTTTCTAGACCATATGGAATTGCGATTTGCTACTTCCTCTTACTCTTTTCTTTTGATTGAATGCTGTTGCCCCATCTTTGGAGTAGCCCCCTCTTTGGAGTTCCTTTGCACACTTTATTAGTGTTTGGAGTGGTTGTCTGCTACCTCCTCCACTGGCATTTGCCCTCTCTTTGGAGGGGCTTTACATTCATTTTTGACCACGTGTTTGTTGATTTGATACAATTTTAGTTGGGTCTCCTGATTGAAAGGCTCTTACTTTGGCTGTACTTGAGTCTTCTCTACTTCCCTGGGTGTGCCAAGGTACACAAGACCTGCATACTATGGCCTTGCTTCTCCTTCAATAAGTTTTCTAATGCAGCCAATATATCTCATCGTTTTCAACAACTTGGAGGCAATGCCTGTGTTTTGCATCATAAAGCTAACAAATGATGGCTTAATTTAAGAAGAACAAAATATTAAGGGGCTTACCATGCTTTCTTCTATCATTTATTGAGCATCTTGTGCTGAGGTAGTTTTCCTCCTTGTTTCTTCACAATCCATTTCAAGCTTGATCCGTAATTGGTAATCATGATCATTTGGTGTGTAGATGTAGCTTGATTAATCAAATAAGCAAGCCTTTCAAATAAGCAAGAGGAAGTAGAGAAAAATATTCTGTTTGTGATTCAGTGTTAAAAATAGGATTTCAGATTCATGGATCAATCTGGGGTCAACACTTAACTGCACTAAACTGCAGAGTTCAATGAATGTTTACAACAACCAGAGTGGAATTTTAACATAGACTTATGAATGCAAGACAAATAAATATAGACAATAAAACCAGAATCACAATTACACAAATGGAAAGTTCCATACATGGCAAAAACTTCAAAGAAGATATGTTGAAATGTGTATTGTATATATCTCCAAGAAAATGTCTCTACTTGTCTGATTCTTATACACATTACAAATATCATGAAATAGAAAATGGTGCACTTGGCCTCTCAAGAGGAGCAGAGGAAACATAAGCCTGCTTATGCGGCCTGGCCTGTGGGACAATGGGGTACCTAACCTCCAAAGTTGAGCTTACTTCTGGATTATTACGGTTTGCTTTTGTATTGTCTGCAATCTTTAAAATGACAATAGTATATATAGGCAAAACATGATTTAGCACTTATTAATTTCATATTTTAAGTTTTGTTCCAATGGTTTGCAATTAAAAACAATTGTGAAGATACTGAATGATTATTGTTTACTTAGCTTCAAACTTTTCAGATGCATGCATTTTGCTTGTTGGTTGACTAGTTCACTGGAGGAATTTTTGTGGCATTTTCACTAAATATGATGATGTCTTATCCCATGCCACAGAAAGTGATACATACCGTTTGTGGATCAGTTTCACTGTTCAGTTTACCTCTCAAGAATTATTGATGCTGTCAAAAACTGGAGTTTGACACTGAATTCTGTTATGCAGTTGCAGAAGGATTGCTTGAACACCTGAGAAATGATAACAGTCGGCTACGTTCAGAGGCTGATGAGTCCGTGGCTTTGAACAGGTATATTCTATGTGTAATATAAAATCACCTGGTTGTTTATCAAGATAGTGCTACATATCTTTCAAACTGTATAACATTTTACTTCTTTGTTCCAATTGCAATACCTCATAACACATGATTCATGTGCAGAGTAAGAATACTTGAGTGCCAGAGTGGTCTACTTGAAGAACGGTCAAAGAGTAAGTAGTATATGGTATTTCCATGCCCTTCTCATGATGTAATCGGTGGTAGTGGTTTTTCAATCTATAGTTATGCATATAATAAAACATGAGTCTGAATGTATGTGTGTGCATACTAATATCTACAGAAATAATACAAAATTGGTTGTTAATTATTGATATAGCATTCTCATCATTTGACTTTTCTGTTAAATATTGTGACTATTCTCAATTATCAATTTTTATCACTGTATTGTTATCATAACAAATTAATGCTTTTAAAGAAGGGTATGTTAAGTTTCACTGCCTAGAGGAAGAAATTTCATTGAGCAAAGTAACTAACCCACTGAAAGTGAGCCCTCCAAGGGAGGCAAATTCTGGAACTATCCTCTAAAGTGGTGCTAGCTGAGCAGGCAATTGGTCTCAAGATGCCATGAAGGTAAAAATCTGTGATGATCCAGATAATAAGTGCTTAAGGTGAAGAAGATCGACCAGGAAAAAGATATATGGAATTTAAATTAGGGCAAAATGTTCCATTTGTTTGATCAAGTCACTGAACATGAAATGCAGCATTTCAAAAACACCACACTGTTGACTAATGCTGAGAAGTATTAGATGATCAATTATAGTTGAAATGACTCTTCAACGACTAGTGACTTCCTATATTCTTTGGATAGCTGTTCGATGAAAATACAAAGTTTGCAAGTAAGCTAGAGGAAGCAGAGGAACACATACTGTTTAGAGTTCAGTGTTATAAAAAGAGGTAATTCAGGTTCATGGATCAACCTGGGGGAAATACTAAATTGCAGATCTCAATGTGTTATGAGAAGAAGTGAATTTATGCCAATTTTTACAACTATATCGTTATCATGCTAAATTAGTGCTAGTGAAGAAAAAGGGTTTGCTTACTTCTTTATTTTGCAATCTTATTGAATTGTAGTAAAAATGTTGCATGTTATTGTTATCATTATTTGTTTTAGGGGAGAAATACATTATGAAGCTTGTGGAGTTTGTATATCACATACCGTACAAACTTCACAATTCAGCTTTGTGACAATATTTGAGCTATGTGCCAATATATTATTGCTTTTACAAAACATTTGTTAAGGCATGTCCAATACAACCTCTGTGTATAACTGAAGGACTTAATCATTATGGTGAATCTTTAACCAGGGACTTGAAATTTATTACTTAAAAATAGCAGTTTTCTCTTCTATTAGTGCCCTTGGCTTCTTTCTTCATTAGAAGAAGGCTTTCTAGTTTGTTGTATTGCATGGCAACTTAGGGTCATAATCAACTTCTCATTTCCTGTATTGGTACTTATATGAACCTGCATTTCTACATCTTTATCACAACTTTATCTCATGTATGCTTAGACACTGATTAAATCCTTACATGTATGTCAAACATGGATGGAGTATTTAGGAACTGTAGCATGAACATCTAGTTTTTGCCTTGAATCATCAACAATGCTGTCCAGTTTAAATGAAAGATTTCTTTTATTTCAGTTCCAAAATCCTCTTGGGGTCACTGCCCAAATTTAAATTCTTTGAAATTTTGTAATTTGGCATCAACAGAGGATCATGAAAATAATAGGACAGGCTTTCTCCCAGTTAAAAATCTCCCACTTGAATCAGTTCTTCTCATGAATACAATTTGGCTATAGTCCAAAGATCTTTGGGTTTGGGAAGACAATAATAGATAGAAATGGAAAACAACATAGTAAGTGTTTATGCTCATTATTGTCCATGTAAAGTAAAATTACAGGATATTCACGTTGCTAATGTGGATCTAATCTCTCCATCACACTTTAAGAAAAAGACGTATTGGTTATTCCTTATTTTGTAGTTAGGCTTTCCTTTGGTGGTTTCAAGTTTCTCAATTACTAAGGATATGCTGGAAAGCCCATTGCCAAGGTCTTTCATCTTGTTTGTCTCCTTCCTCTATTTGTTAGGAGGTAAATCTTGGATACACTGACATAAACATTCACCAAAGTATTTCCCATTCTTTCAAGTTTGAATCAAGGAATCGTGAACTAGTATCTCTTTGTGGCCGACCACTTGGAAAAGGAATTCAAGATTGATTAGGTTATCGACCTATTTTTTAATATGAATAGGGGATATTTTGTTCAAATGTTTCTGAAATTATGGGTTTCCTCAATGTAATGTGTTGAATTCAGAGTCTAATTCTTTCACTTTTTATGTCTTTGTTAACAAACAGTTTAGACTTAGTGCCCAAAACAACCTCTGCATGTAACATAAGGACTTAATCATATCATGGTGAACCTTTAAGCAGCGAACTTGAAATTTAGTACTAATGATTAGTAGTTTGGTCTTTTATTATTGCCCTTGGCTTCTTTCTTCACTAGAAGCAGGTTTGCTAGTTTGTTGTATTGCATGGCAACTTAGTATCATGATCAACTTCTCACATTCTGTATTGGTACTTATATGAACCTGCATGTCTACATCTCTATTACAACTCTTTCTCTCATGTCTGCTTAAGAGACTGATTAAATCCTTACATTTATGCTGAAAAGGGATGAAGTATTTAGGAACTGTAGCACGAGCATGCTAGTTCTGCCTTGAATCATAACGATGCTGTCCCAATCAAATGAAATATTTCTTTGATTTCATTAACAAAATCCCCTTGGGTCTCTTCCCAAATATGAATTCTTTGAAATTTTGTAATGTCACATGAACAGAGGATTATGAAAAAAATAGGACAGGGTTTCTCCCAATTGGAAATATTCTTCTTGAATCAGTTATTCTCATGCTTACAAATTGCCCGTAGTCCAGAGATCTTGTGTTTGGCAAGAGAATAAGAGTGAGAAATTGAAAACAACATTAGTAAATGTTTATGTTCATTATTATCTATGTAAAGAGAAATTGAGGGAGATTCACCTTGACAACGTGGATCCAATTTCTTTATCACATGTTAAAAAAATAAGCATAGTTTGTTCCTTCTTTTGTAGTTAGGCTTTCCTTTGGTGGGTTCAAGTTGCTTAATTACTAAGGAAAGCCCATTGCCAAGGTATTGCATCTTGTTTGTCTCTTTCCTCTGTTTGATACAAGGTCAGTCTTGGATACATTGACATAAACATGGACCCAAGAACTTCCCATTCCAAGTTTGAATCAAACTTATTAGGATAGTAAGTTTGGATTAAGGAATCATGAACTACTATTTTCTCTTTGTGGCTGATCAATTGGAAAGGAATTCAAGATTGGTTAGGTTATTGACCTATTTTGAATATGAACCAGGGATGTTTTGTTCAAATGTTTTCTGATACAGTGGATTTCCTCAATGTAATGTGCTGGATTCAGAGTCCAACTCTTCCACTTTAGAGGCCTTTGTTAGTGATCGGTTTACATTTCATGATGGGTTGGAACATTTTACTAAATATTGAAATTCTTTCTCACACAATTTCTGGTTTAACATTTTATAGATCAAATTGCTTGTTTGTACTTAGATTGAATTCATTTTGTGAGTCACTAAAATTTGAGAAGATGGATGTCTTTGGGAATGCCTATAATTTCTGTTTGGTTTCCTTGTTGGTTTGCATCACATTACATTTTTCATTTAACAAAGTGATGCAGCTGCAGCCAGGGTTCCTATTGTAAGGAAGCTGGGGCCATGTAGCCACAAAATACATAGCAAAAGCAAAGGAATGAAAACAATTCATAGGGAACAATGCATATTATTTTCTCAGGTCAACCATTTACATTAATTTATAGCTGTTTCAACTTGGGGGGATACATAGACACTTGATGCTAATGGACCCAGCCACCCAGCCAAAAGTCCTAATTCTATATTTTCTCTTTGGGTTACACAATTCTTGTTGGGCACTAAGATTGCACCAGCTGCATTGATTGTAGCTCACTCCTTTATCAAATTCATCTCCTTGGTCATCCAGCATTAACTCCCCCAATTCAAAATTCGCTGTCAACCCTAATTGCTGTTAAGAGTGACACTATTCTCTTTGGATTATAAATCGTCTCTTATAACTCTGGACTAGTATCATAAAGTTCTTGAACTTGTGTTTCTCCATCTTGGACTTGCAAGGGCATTCCAATTAGGGAATGAATACTTGATATCCCCAAATTCTTGTAATTAATGTGAAAATAAATTGTCCATGGGGAATGATAATTTTCCACCACTTTTGGTTTGAAAAATATGTTGAAAGGGTTCAATCTATTGTTTTATCTGAAAAACCACAGAAAACACACCTTAAATATGGCTGCTATCTTGTTTTTGTTATATTTAATATAGTGGGATTGTTTTTGCTTAACATGACACCACAGAAAGTGCTGATCTTAAGAATTGCAAATTAATTTCACACCTGCTTATTCACCTGTTGTTCAGAGACTGTATGCTTATCTTTATGAACTTTATAGTGCTGGTTAGTTGTGGACAACAATGTTGAAAAACTCTACGAATATTCGCCAAACTCGCGAGTATTTATGCTTCAATAATGGTGGCAATTTACTTGCTTGAAAACTTGTGGCAATTTGTTCTGAAAAAAATGCAAAAACATGCATTTTCTAACCTTAACTTGTCAAAAACTCATCCAATGTAAAATAAAATCAATTTTATACAAAACTCAATTTCTTTTCTTAGGGTTTTCATCTATTTTAGGCTTCGGAATGCTCTGCATGTTGGCGCCACACTTGATCAATGCCAAACACATACACGAAGTTCTACCCATCCAAGCAAGCTACAAAACAAATCCTATTTAGACTGAGTTTTATTGTTCTCTTTACTGAGCAAACACTATGCAGTGCACTTCCATCCACAGACTTGGGGAAACAATGGCGCGCTTTGATCATTTGTGGAATGTATTTATTGCAAAGCCAAAACCCCAAGAGTGTGTTAGAGGTTCAAAATTGAGGCAGCCATAAGGAAAGCGTGCGGGGGGTCATTATTTATATTGGGAATATTCTTTGGACTTGACAAGTTAATCATATATGTGTGTTTTTGAAGAATATTTTAAAAAATTATGTATTTTCTAATGTTTGATAAATTTGCTGAATTATTCTCTGAGATTTCAAATTTTTTGGGCCTGCGAAGTTATTGCTGAGTCCGATTTTTACAACTATGGTGGACACCATTATGGTACTTGGTTAATACAAAAGCACTGCCAAAGACTGAAAGCCTTTGATGATAAATTTTGGCTTGTATTTATGTTCAAACTGTGGAGCCAATCATACAACACTTTCTCTTTCACAACACAGCTGTTTATTTGCTGTATGTGCTGAACATTTTGTCTCATTGCTGTAAAAGACCTCTTCAGACCCAACGCTTGTAAAAATTGTCAAACCCAATGTTGTAACTTGAGAACCAATTTGCGTCTGAATATGTGAACATTACTTCTAAATTTCAAGCAGATGATTTGACACTAGCAAGTTTTAAGTAGTATAAATTGTAAACAAAAGCAGGAGAAGTTTGGTAATCTGTGGCAAAAGCAACAATAGGATGCTGAGATAAGTTGAATTCCACTTTTTGAAGTTGAAGCGGATGCTATCATCACTAAATTAGGACACACCGAGGCAACTGAAGTAGGACATTTGCAGGTTCTGAGGCACCTTCAGCTATCAAGGGGAATTCGGAAATCGGAACTAATTATAGGCAGTTAGCCCGTTTGTGGTAAATGCAACACAACAGATATTGACATAAGTCAAGTTCCAGTTTTTGAAGTTGAAGTGGAAATTATCCAGAACAAGGTTTGTGTATGGCAAGGAAATAATGCAGAATAAGTTCAAGAATATAAATATATATATTTTATTATTTTTATTTTAAAAGTATAAAAATATAACAAATAGTGATATTAAACAAGATATTTAAACTATTAATGAACATGCTATCTAAAAAATAAAATAAATATAAAATACAACTAGAAATATTCCTCAGCAAGTTTTCTGGATTTGATTGTGTGAGAATTTTGGATTGTGGAAACTTGATATCATTACTAGAAATATTGTTATTTATATATGATAAATTATTACAAACATTCCATATTCATATTTAAAATTATAATTGGAAATAATATGTTATAAAAATTGCAAAACATAAAACAAGAGCTTAAATATAAAACATTCAATACTATACGAATAGAAATGTTACTATAGTAATATAAAAATATTATATGTTAAATAATACTATGCATCTATATGTTACTACTAGTCAGTGACTTTACCATTATAGTTATAATTTGAAATGCATTCCATCGGATGCTGAGCACATCCCAGATCATCCCTTGCTTCTTCCTCGACAACTTCTTCTGGCTGTGCCTGTTCTGCTCCTCATTACTGATCAATAGACAGAATAGATTTGCTCTGATCCAGGAACAGCTCATGTTTTGGATCAGGCAGCACAAGAGAGATATTATGTGTTTAAACCGGTTGACGATGGTACAATTTATTTTTCTATGTAGCATGCCGACTGTGGCACTGTTGCAGGGTGGCACAGGATGAGAAGGTGGATGGTGAACTGCAAACGGATAAGACTCAATTTTTTTTGTAGTTGTTGTTTTTAAAAGATCAAGTGCCGTTAGCAGTCTCCAGTGTGAATGAATGTAATGGGAAATTTTAAATGATTTTTTTTTACTTCAAAATTAAACTGCTGAATTTCGAATTTCTTCCATAAAAATGTTGGACTTTTGCAGGTTCTGAGGCAAATTCAGCTGCCAAGGAGGTTTCAGAGCTGGTTGTGGGTACCAGGGGAAGGAAAATAACTTCACTAGGAAAATATTAGCTGCAAAAGGGACAAACTAAGAAATGGTACATAAAAACACCTTGGTCAAGGAGAAGATGCAAACACCCCTTGCTCAGACTGAGAATAGTATTGGGATGTAAATGAAATTTCTGTTTTCAAAATGTGAATCCATTATTTTCTAAGTACTTTGCAACCATTCAACGGTATGATCAATTGGAAGGGTGTGTACATTCACACATGGACACTCGCAAAAACATAATTGGAAGGGTGTGTACATGCACACATGGACACTTGCACAAACACAACCACAGACACACATTTACACACATATACGCAAACATCAATTTATCAGCTACATATTGTAGCTGGAGTGTTCCTCAAATGACCTTCTAACAACAATTTCATCATACTTGGACTCATCGTAGCTAGTTTATAGTTGCAGAGACCAACTGCTATGAATGAAAAACATTGCTACTATAATTCCTAGTTGAAAGAGATTTGTTTGCTTTAATTGTCGTAGAAGGGAGTAAAGCATGTCCATTTGATCATACTGGAAATTAAAAACAGGGTTGCAGTTACCTTATTCGACAAACTGGGATATAGCATAAGCTGGAGTTACAAATTTGTACTTTTTATGGAACTGAATGCAAGTTTTGTGTTTATAGATTCTATTGGGCTATGATTCCTAAGAAGTGTGTTTTGCATATATATTATCAGTCAGTCTGTTTAGATTCATTGGTAACATGGTACTAGTGAATTAGATGGTGAATGTGTTATTTAGATTATTAATTTATTTGGCAAGTTAAGGTATACCTAGGAGTATCACAAGTCACTGAAATTTTTGATGATTTTACAGATGCGGCCCTCTTAAAGGAGGTGAAGAGGCTTGAACAATTGTTGTTAGACCAGGAAAATATGAACAAGCAGACTCAGCAGACTCGGAATAGAGATCAGCTATGCCAAGATGTTAGCACTCAGAGCTTTTCCTTTTCTGAAAAATCAGTAGTTTTGCAGCCTGTAAGACAAGAGGTCATTGTGGGTCTTTCCTGTGCTGGGCTGCAAGAATTGTCGAAAAATTCTAGTTCAAGTTTCAAAGAGGCTATGGTGCAAACAGAAGTGATTGAAAACACATGCTACAATTGTTGCTCAAAGTGCCATGCCATTATTGAGGAACCAGAGAGTAGACAAAATTGCAACAATTCAGCTAGTGGAACAGTTAGGATCTTTAACCAGGTAAGTAGACAAATTTGTAACAAATCAGCTAGTGGAACAGTTAGCATCTTTAACCAGGTAAGAGTAGGAAGTCATGTTTTTGACAAAATATTTTTTATGCTTCTGAAAGCTCACTCATTTCTCCTAATTCATGTTTCACATGCTTGTCTATTCAAAGGAGGACTTGTGTGCTCCAACTCAAGGGGATAAACCAATGTTGGAAGACACTCATAAAGGTATCTTGTAATCTAAAGTGCATTCATGTGCACATTTAAGTGAAACTGGAGTTATACTTTTCAGTTTTCTAATAAAATCTTTGGATGTTCTTTTCAAATGTTTCTTCAGGATATTCAAACAATGTCTGTTGTACGAGGGCAAATAGCCTGTTTCAAATGCTTTTACAGTGTATGCTGGGGCTTCAGTTCTCAACTGTTAATGAGAGAGATGGGTTAGAAGTGTTGGTACTTCATGAATCGAGTGGTAAAATACTAATCCTTTGAATGTTGACACTCTCAAGGGTCTTGTTAAAATTCAAGTACCATGACTTAGTAGGGACGTGTATACATGTTGAAGTTGGTAAAAAATGCTGCTCAAATTAGGAGTTAAATAAGCTGTCAAATTTGTTTGATAGGGCATAAATAGTTAAATAATAATCGCAAAACTAAAGAAAAACTTCTGAGTAATTTCAGTTTATGCCAGTTCGAACAGCAATTCAGTTCTGCAGTCAAACCTGCAAAAAACCACAAAAAACTCATGATTAACTCATTAGTTATTCAATAATTTTTGTTTAACTTGTGACTTATTCCTGTTTTTCTTTTTTTCTTTTCAAAATATACCAATTGTTTGATATATATACCCATTTTTTTGAATAATTCATCATATTTTAAATTTGCAGTGTACTTTCTGAGTATTTTTTCCATTTTTCACTTTTTCCATGCCGTGTAAATGGAATGCTACTGAGTCAAATAGTCACCTATCAGCCAAGAATTGTTCTATTATGTTTTTGATTTTTGGATTATTGACAACTACACTACAACTCTCAAGCATTATAGCTCATTGGTATTGCCTTCTCTGCTTGGCATAATAGAACCCATTCCTAGGCAAACTTGTGTTGGTTCCAACTAACATTGCTTCTGCGATGTATTTAGATTTATAGAAATTTTGCTTTTCTTCAGGTAAGTGTTAAGAATGTTTTCTTTTAGACATATTTTTCTGGGCATAATAATGCAGTAATTATGATCAACCTTTTGAATAACAAGTGTAAAATATGTTGTATTTTTGTGCAAAGTATTTAATTTTCTTAATGTGAAAAAAATAATTTTGCCCTATATAAAACCTGTTATAGCTTAACACTCAATTCATTTTTGTGCAGGTTTCTCGTTTAAATTGAAGTATTTATCTGCTGAAGATATAAAACTGATGGAAAATGGACAGATACTCTATTGTTCTGTTTCACTAGGAACACTACAAAAAATTGCCCCAGATTGGATGAAAGAAGAAATTGTTTTTAGCATGGCTCAAGCCAATTTGTTTTTTGACAGAATATTACAGGTGGCTAATGGATGTGGAAGTAATATATTGGCAAGATAATGACATTGAATTTGGAAAATTCCAAATTTCCAATTTGCAATTTGTTATATATATGATCTGGATATGTCTAATCACTTAGTTGAACTGTAGAATTATTTTTTCAACTAGGGAGGATGTTTTACAGTCCACTTCTTTTGTACATTTTGTTCCAAATAATGCTTTCTAAGAAATGTATAACATTTTCATTATGCAAGCTGAACTATATGTTTGACAATAACTGCAATAACATGTATGAACAACAAATTGCGTAAAGAACCATGGAAAATTTATTTGATGAGCATGGAAGATCAAACGTCAGTTCTTTAGGAAAAGATAATGCACAATAAAATGTGAGATTGATGAGTACATATTTGAACTTCCAATACAACATCCTACAGAAGAAAGTATATACAGACAGACTGCAAACATCAATTGATTTAGACATTTCAACTGGTGAAAAGGTAGTTTTCATTCTACGGTTTTGTTATTGTAACGAGTTTTTAATATTTGTCTTTTAGAAGGTTTGAAGCCATAGTTTAAAATTCATACATTATTTGGCAAAACTAGCTTTATACAATAAAAGTTCTTTATTCATTGCATTAAATAAATTTATTTCTTTGTCAAGTGATTTCTAATGGCTAAACTGACCCTAACTGGTTTTAAATATTGACAAATGTGATTTCCGATGAGATAACATATTTCATTTCATTAGTTTTTTTGCTTCTAGATTCGATTGTGTTCTAATTTTTTCATCAACGTTTCAGATCACAAATTAGAACACAATCGAATCTAGAAGCAAAAAAACTAATTTCATATGGATTGTGGAAATTTTATTGCATTGATATTTCATTTCCCTGCGGCTAAAATTTGGCTCGCCCAGCTCTTGTTTTAGTTGCGTGCTCCATATAATAATCTCATTCAACACTAATGTAGATTTAGTTTGTGCCTCGACCATTACCTTTTGGTTTGGGTTTGGGGGGCCGTCTCATCTCAATAGGAGAGGGCCATTAGGCTGACGTATGAAATGGAAGCGGGGGGGTTGGGGAGCATGTAAACAACCTGGTAGCTGTAGTTATATACCCTACCTTTTGGATAATTTACTCACCATCGGCTCTTTGGCTGATGAATGAAATGGAGGCAGGGGGTTGGGCGAACACGTAAACAACCTGGTAGCTGTAGTTATATACCCTACCTTCTGGATAATTTCCTCACCATCGGCTCTACCAAGATTTTTGTTCATATTGTGTGCTCCTCACATTTAAAGTTACATTAAACTAGTGCGGGGAAGTTGATCATATTAATATTTTATTGGAGAAGCATGAAACAGTTACAAAGGCCTAATAAACAGTGTTTTCTATACAGTGCCTTTGTCTCCTGTTTTTTATGGAATAGGTCAAAAGGAATAGGTTGGTTAGAATTTTTTTTAGGTTTGCGATTAATAAAAGTAGAACAATTATTTACCATTTTTTGGTAGAGATGAGGTGTAAAATTGTTATTAAATGTTTGATTGTTGAAGAGTGATATTTAAATATAGTGTAATTATACATTCTACTTTCTAAATAGTTTTTCTGTTATTGACTTTATACCAAGAGTTTTGTTTGTATTGTGCTCCTTAAGTGCTTGATATGTGTTGATTAGAGGTAAAAAATGGGTTTTGAAGGGGCCTGCAACCCTTTACAAAAAGGAGCAGCTGAAGCAAAAAGAAAACATCAGAAAACAACCATCAGTCCATCGACAACAAACCACTAGCCAAAAAGCAGCCAAAAAATGGCAGACACCACTACATATTGTTCAAAGTCTCACTAGCAGCAAGCTTTTGTCCCTTAACCTTAGTATCAGAAACCTCCATACTCGAGGCTCCAACCTGATTTTTCAGTCTATTTCTAGTCTTAACCCCAGGCCCACCAATTTTTACCTCACAACTCAAAACAAAACCTTTAACAGCACCCTTAGCAGCAACATAATCCTCCCCAATCAGCTTACCCTCAACAGCCATAACATCAATAGACAAAATTTCCTTTCTCTTATTAGGGGAGAAAGCCTTTGCAGAGTCTGACTTAATCAAGACTTTAGGAGCTTCTCCACTCTTCATAACCGCATTCCAAATTTTATCAAATTTCTCCTTAAGGAAGAACATTCTTGCCTCTATACTCTGTTTTAGATTGACAGTTTCCTCTGCCACAGTATTAGCAACAATATTGAAACCAGCCATTAAATTATCAATTTGGCTTTGGATCGTAGGGTCCTCAACCTTGTAAGCAATGCTTCTAATACGAACATTAGTCCTATTAATCTCATGAAAAAACCATTTAAAAAGTTTTAAAAACACATTGGCACTGTCACAGACCGAACCCAATACATCTGAAAGATCCTCCCTATCAAAGTTTTCAATGTGATTTCCCACAACAACATCTTCAAAAGAACTCTCATGGACCTTATCCTCAGAGGCATCCTTACCTTTACCAGCAATGATAGGAGACTTCATCCTACGAATGGAATTGGCAATTTGCTCCGCAGCAGCCATCCTCTTTTGAATCCTCTCACCGTCCGCCTTCTTAGCTCCTGCAGCTTGATCACCACCCACAACTCTAACCTTCTGCTTAGGCAACCCAATGACAACGCTCAGAACATCCTCACCATGGAAGCCACCGGCCACAGAGAAAGGGGCATTCTTCTCCAAATGTTGACCAGGAATCAAAACCCTTCTCTTCCGACTTCCCTCCTCAGGATCTTGCACAAGTCTAGACGCAAGGGGAGGAGAGGAAGCTTCCCCATACAGATCTTTTTTGTCTTTGTCACCCTTAGAAGGAACAATCACCTCCACTAATATGTTATCTGCTTAAGTGCTTGATATGTTACCTTAAACTAATGTGGGAAAACTGATCCTATTCGGATTTTGTTAGAGAAGTATGAAAAAGTTACAAATTAGTAATAAATAGTATATTTTCTATATAGTACTTTGTCTCCTACTCTCTACAGAATCAATATAGACCAATCAAAACAATACATTTAGGTTTGTGGTTAACAACCTTTCTTTGGACTTCATTGTGCTACTTCAGGTTTGTTTCGACTTTTTCTATGAAGTCTGGTTGGAATGTAAATTTAAAAAATTAATTTATCTAGTAGTCTCTTTCAAGGACCACTTTGTAGATAGCTACCTCGTTATTAGAAATTCAATCAAAACTATTCACATAGGATGGAATGCCTATAATGGTCTGAAAATATAGTTGAAGACTTGTTCCCCTTTAAAAACCTTTTAAAAAGAGGATGAAAATTAGAATTATTAAGTAATATAATCTATTAACTCGTAAATCGACAAATTTTTAAAAAATATTATTTTAATTTCAAAATGATAAGCAAAATCCTTTCTTCAATGTTGTCAATTGAATGTGACACCTTAAGCTAGCACATATTTTATCAATATATGATATTTGAATAAATAAATAAATGGCAAAAGTTTGGAATACCCATGAAGATTCCATTTTTAAAATTTTAAAGATTAGAAACAAAATATTTGAAAACCTTTTAAATGAAAAAAAAATGAAAAAATATTTTTAAAATATTATATCACCCCTTTTCATCTTACCCATATATTTAACGCGATGCATACCAAAAGATTTTGAAAGATCCGAAATGAACAAAAAAAGGATGAAGCATATTTTATTCTTAAGGCATTTCTTAATAATAATAGCTGAAGCTATTTTATATGATAATATAATTTATAATTTAAAGATTTTAAAAAAAAATATACATACATAAAATTAAATAATTAAAAAAATTATTTCATGTTGTATAAATATATTAATAATTTGTTATTTTTTAAAAAAAATTAAGAAATTTTAGTAAATTTCAAATAAAAGAGGTTGTTTTCGGATATCTCTTTTTATTTTCGACAATATTAATCTTTGCATTAACATAGAGGATTCAAATCTATAAGTCCAATGATTCATTACGTCCAATAATCTTATACTATCCTTAATGACATAATTTGTTAAATCTTTATTTTTATTTTTTCTTATAGGTAAGTGTTGCCAAAATTTGGGTGGTAACTCCTAGTTAGGTTTTTGATTTGGGGGGCACTTATACGTTCGAGACACAATTCATTATTGGATGGTTTATTAGGTGCAGGGCACGTTAGCACACACCTCACACCCTTATCAGCCTTTCCATTGACACTAACCCTGCGATCCCATGAGGGGGCTTGGGCTCCTATTTTCATGGAAGCAGGTGGTCTCATGGCAAAAAAAAAAACTGCTACAAGATTAAATAGAATTTTTCTCTGCCCAAATAAGCAAGTGGCTGAAAATTTCAGCTGGTGGAAATGGGGTGGGGCTAGAAATTGCCCCACCTACTTAAATGTACTTCCTGCCACTTTTGGAGGGAAATGATGTTTATTTATTAATTTTTTAGTCACATCATGCCATTCCACCACCATCCCACCACCTCTCCACCACCAGTCTGCTTCAATTTTGAAGTTTCAAAACATTCATGGGACCACCAGCTTCAAAAATTCTGCTAAAAGTTTAAGCAGATTCTGCCCCAAATTTTTAGGAAGCCCCTCTCCATGGGACCGTGCCCTAAGGGCATTTAGCATGGTTTACCCGCGGTTGAATTACCTTGCCACATAGTCCTCATGTTTTTTGCCAAGGAGAGACATGTCTGTCTTCACCTGAGTTATCCATTACATCCATATAGATGGCATTTACTACCTCTGCAGGCTTCGTGAGCTTATTCTTGCCATATTATGAGTGATTTAAACTTATTCTTAGTGCCCCCCTTTCATTCCAAGTGATTTAGCTTAATTTACTATGATTTCACATGTTTGAAACATTTTAAGACTGGTTTGCTGGGATATAGAATGAAGTGTCAAGATTTTACAACGCCAATGGAGTCACCTATTCTGCTTATCAGTGACTGAAGCCAATTAGCTTTTCTAGGGTGCATTACTGATTAGCGCTTGAAACTTGTGTTGTTGGAGAGGAGGTTGTTAACAATGAAGGCTATGCAGCTCACTCTAGGCAAGAAGTTTTTTGTCTCAGAGGAACGGTATCGGGTTAATACACACATTCCTGCATGTTTTGTTGCCTCGCTCCTTGATCTTCGTGTGCCAAAGGATGTCATGGAGTAGTTGATTCGAAAATTGTTCTGTTCTTATTTATTGAGAGGGTTAGAAGATGTTCTAAATGCAGTGCAGCTTCGGGTTGGGATACCCCGCCCACAGGAGCCCGGTTTACCAATCGGTGGGCCACGTTATTACCCATTCTTGCTTGATATCACGGATGGAGAGCTCCTGGTTCATTGAGGCCAAACCTTAATCGCCTACAAATTTCTTCGCAAGTTGTACCAGTTTGAACCAATCGATGACTTCTACTGACTGAACGAGTTCGACGCTTATGAGGCAAATTAGAGCTAGGGTTGCATTCATATTTTGACGACGACCCAGATAAGACCCTTCTACGATGGCTCTTGGATTAGGTTTTGGTATAAAGTAAATGGGGATAGAATAGGGTTTCAATTTTGACAATGTGCCCTTGTCTATGACTAGAAGAAAATCTTATTTAAGCGCCTTCTCTATTCAATGTTAGAACAAGATGAAGTGTATTTTCTGTCGTTGCTTCAAACTTTGGTATTTCCTACTAATGTTCCTGGGTTGGGTTTTAATGTGGTATAATATGGGACAAAAGAGCAAGGTTTCCAGTTTTTGGAAAGTGCCCTAAAAAATAGTTGAAAAGGACCATCTTTTGTGGTTGAAGACTTATTCTTATATATAAGAATATGGTATTTAGCTTTAAACATGTTTTATGTTACTTCTTCGTGCTATGGTTCCTTTCCAAATTTGTAGTTTTGAAATTTTGATATTCATGGTCTTAAAATTAGGGTTTAATTTGTACCCAAATGGGATAGATATTCCTTATTCCATGGTTTAATGAGACGAAATTTGAATGTATGCTAGTTGCTTTATTCCTTCTTTGTTTCATAAGAGAGAGCGATTGAGCATTTTGTCGAGAACAATTTGCTTGATATTGTAACAAATTGCCTCACAGTACTTATTTATCTGGTAAGTTTAAGCATCTTTATTCACATTTTGGATAGAAGTCATTTTAAACCGAAGTTTGCGCTCCTAAGATTTTTCAAGTTAAAGTTGTTTTCAGTTTTATAGGGGCTAGAACTAATTGAATGAGCCATCTATGTGTATTTTTTTGTGATTCTGTTTGTCATGATTACACATTTATTGGTAAGCCCTAGGTTGGTTATCTCAGTGCCTTAAAATGTAGTGTTTGAGGGCTAAACGAAGTGGGAGGTCTTGGGTTTTTTGGGAAGTTGAGGGTTTGTAGGGGATTAGGGTCACATAATTCTATATGAAATTGTGTTTCTATTTTGGGAGACTTGCTATTTAATTTTATTTTCTTATGAAGAGGAGATTTTGTTTTTAGTTTGGGAATTACTTGTATATTCTTAGTTTGATTGTGAGTGAAATTTTAATTTGCTAATGGAAACCACAAGTCCTTCCCTAGCATAGTATTATCCTCTGAGAACAAAGTTTTTCCAAAGTGTTGACGGTTCGACACTTTTTCACTTAGTAGGTGTTGTTACAACTTAATTATTTTAGGTTACATACATTGTGTTATGAACAAGTGAGGAGAGCCCTTGTGAGAGCTAGGGTTGTGTTCGTCTTTTAACTGTTTGCATTGTAACTCGAAAGTTTTGAAACACCCTTTCTTGATATGGTCATTTAGAAACAAGACAATCCCTAGTCACTTTCTTTCAACAGGGGCTCATGGTGTCTAGTAGTCAAACCCCAAGCTTGTTACCCTTGTTCGATATTGGTGTTTTCATTCACTACTTTATGATGTTTCCATAGTTTGATTTCATAAATGTTATTAGTTCATCACTTTCTTGTTTGTTCATTATTGTGTATTACCTTTTCATTACAACTTTAAATAATTATGTAAACCATTTCTAGTTAGAGTTCAAGAGTGTGCACCTTTTATAGGAGCCAAGCTTTTTTGAGTTTGAACACTTATCTCATGTTTGAGATTTCCTTACCGCTCTTTGAGGCTTCTTTTTATGTTTTGTGACCAACCTCATTTGCCTACTCTTTTTTGATAGGATTATTGTTTCTAGCCCTTGCCAAGCTTCTATTTGCACTGTAGTCAGACAGTCTTCTATTTGGTTTATGCCATAGTTTGCTAACTTGTCTACTACCTTGTTTGCTTCTCGATATGTATGTTTGATTGAGTATATCTGAAATTCTTGCATGAGTTCCTTGATTTTTTTACTTTTGATTGTAACTTCCAATCGCCAATTTGGCCTTTTGTGACTACGCTTATACATACTGTTGAGTCACATTCTAATTTAATGGACTTCAAGCCTTTTCCCTTACATAGTAGTAATCCATTCAAAATGCCTTCAATTTCTACTGCATTGTTTGTTGAAGGTGGCAATCTAATTGATCTTGTCGCTATTAGCTAGCCTTTCTCATTACGGATTATGCATCTTGTGCCTGATAATCTTGGGTTTTTTTAGCATGCACCATCGGTGTTCAATTTGAAGCTGCCTTTTGGAGGGGGACACCATTTGGCTTTATCCCTTTTTGCTTTAGAATTCGGGGCAAATTGGAAAAAATGGAGGAATTTTTAAGGCTTGTCAGGTTTTCATCAAGCTTTCATCCCAACATGTGGATTTGGTTTTCCTTTGTAACTTAATATGGGAATTCAACTATTCTGTTATGCTTCTTTCAATGATTTGTGTAATTTCTTCTACCTTTTGTGCTTATCTTGAAAGATTCTTCTATTGTGTTCCTTCCATATGTTTCATATTAGAATTGAGGGGGTCGTTTGCCTTATTTGACCACATAAAGCTTCCTTTTCAAGATTAGGCAAGGTGATGAAAAGGTCCCAGAGCCTGTTACTTCTTGGGGCCTTCCATCCTAATTTATTTTCTAGCCAGTCCCAATAGTGTTCAGCAAAGGGATAGTTTAGGAGTAGGTGATCCAAGTTTTCTTCGTTCATATAACACATTACACACCTACTTGGACCTTCGGTGCCTAATGATTTCAATCTGTCCCCTGTTAGGATTCTTCCATGTAGGGTTGTCCAAGTAAATGCCCCAACCTTAGGTAGCACCCCTTTGCCCCAACATAGTTTTTTGGGCCAACGAACACTTTCTTGCTTAATTTGTATTTGGTATCCCAATTTGACCGTGTAATTGTTAGATTTGGCACCACAACATATTATATTGCATGATTGGTTATTTAGGCCGACTTTCCTTTCGCTTCATCCATAGGAACCTTTGGGATCAACCATTGGCCAACCCCGTTAACATCCTTTTTGATATAGTTTTGTACATTATTTCCCAGTTTGCTACTAGTGATGGGGCTATAGTGGGCTAGTTCTGGATATTCTTTTAGTGGTTTGTAGCCACCCCATGAACCTTGCCAAAAATCTGCCTTGCTCCCATTGTTAACTTTCCATGTTATGTGATCTATAATTTCATGCCTAGAGCTTTGCATAAAGTTCCAACTATGAGATCCGCTTGTAGCATTTGCTATTGTCAATATCATTTCTGGTTCCAGGACATCCAAGTATTTTTTCTGCATTATTTTTCACCATAGTAGAGAAGGATTCTAGTACATTTTCCAAATTAGCTTGGCCCCTAAGGCTGCATTCTGTATCGTTAAGTTTCTTATGCCAACTCCTCCTTCCTGGGGCTTACATACTTTATCCCATCAGATTAGTGGGATTTTGTGTTGTTCATTTGAGCCCTTCCATAGGAAATGTTTAAGCATACTTTCTAGCCATGCTACAACTTTAGAAGTTAACTGCATACAAGACAATGAGTAAGTGGGGATTGTTGATAGATCCACCTTAATCATTGTTAACCTTCCTGCTAAGGTAAGCCATTGTCCCCTCCACCTTAGGGCTTTATCATTACATTTCTCTTTTATTTGTTCCCATAGAGAAGTATGAATTATGCCTTTGAATAATGGAACCCCGAGATATTTGCAAGGTATCTCATCAATAGTATATCCCAAGATTCTGGCTATTCTTTTTTGCAAGACTCTCTTTGTGTGGAAAAAGTAGATTTTGGATTTTTCCATGTTTATTTGTTGTCCTGATACATTTATATAGTCTTGCAAGCATTCTCTTATTTTTTCTACCTCTTGTATGGTAGCCTCCCCATACAATAATGTATCATCAAGGAACTACTGGTGAGTTAGAGCTTCTACCCCTTGAGCAATATGTAGTCCTCTCTAGAGTCCTTGTTCTTGATTGGAAGCAATGTGCCTACTAAGGGCTTCAACCATTATGACAAAGATAAAAGGGGAGATTGGATCTCCCAGCCTTATCCCATTGGAACTTTGGAAAAATCCACTTGGAGTATTGTTTATCAATATTGAGTATCTTGTTGAGGATATGCACTGAAAGATCATTTGCATCCATTCCTTGCAGAAGCCAAACTTCTCCATAATTTTGATCAGTAATCTCCATTTTACCTTGTCATAGGCTTTGCTAATATCCAATTTTATCATCATGCTTTGGATTCTTTATTTTTTGATTGTATGGACAACTTCATTAGCTAAGATGATACTATCCACTATATCCCTTCCTGGCGTAAATCCGCTTTGGTTAGGGGATATAATCTTTTCTAGCACCTTTTTGAGCATGTTTGCTAGAGCTTTAGAGAGGATTTTGTATATAGTGTTGTAGAGTGTGATGGGTCGGTAATCACCAAAGTTAGCACACACTTCTTTTTTTGATAACAATACCACCATAGTGTTATTTAGATCTTTCACAAACTTTTTGTGTTTTCTAAAGTCTTTTGCTAATTCCCAAACAATGTCTTCTATGATGTGCCAACATTTTTGATAAAAGAATGTTGGGTATCTATCTGGGCCAGCAACTTTAAATGGGTGGAGCTGAAATATTGTCTACTTTATCTCTTCCTTAGAAATGGTTCAGTTAGCATCTGATTATCCTTAGTAGAAATTAGCTTTAAAATATTGGCTAGGATTTTGTTATCGTTGAGAACTTCCTGGTCACCATCTAGCGTTAGGAGCCCACTATAAAATTTGATTGCTTCTTCCTTAATACCTTCTTGTTCTTGGATTAAGATTCCATCTATAAATCATTGAATGCTTGATATCTTTTTGTGGGCCTTTTTTTATTTTGGACGTATTATGAAAGAATTTTGTGTTTGCATCCCCTTCTATTAGCCACACCTCCCTTGATTTAGTCCTCCAATACTCCTCTTCCCTTGCCAAGATTTCTTCACATTCTGCCATAATTGTCGTCTCTTTAAGGAAGTCTTCTTGAAACATGCCTTCTTTCATAACCTTATTGTTAAGTGTTGACAGTTCTTCCAATCTCTCTTTTTCTGAGAAAATGTTTTTACAAACTGTCTTGTTCCAATTTTGTAGCTTTTTCTTGATATAGTTCAACTTACACATAAAGATGGAACTCTTGGTCCCATTGAATTTAGGGGCCTCTTTCCACCATTGGCCAATTGTTTCCACCAGGTCTTCCCTTTGGAACCACATTTTTTCTATTTTGAAATATGAATTTGAGTTATTATGATCTCATGTTATTGTTAGTTTAACAGGGTAGTGGTCAGATCCAGCCAATGGAAGAATTTCCGCTTCTAGGGTTTGATTTCCTTCTAGCCATTCTTGAGAATAAATGAACCTTTCTAGTTTTTCTTTTATGCAACATTCCCCATTCTGCCTATTTGACCATGTATATACACCATTCTTGGTGGGTGCATCCATTAGGTTGTTTCGGCAAAGAAAGAGACCAAAGGCCATCATTGAGGTTGATGCGATTCTATTACCACCCCACTTCTCCTCTATTCGCAGTAAAACCTACCTCTATGATTATCCTTTCGCTATCTATATGGGAGATTTTCTGACTTAGAGTGTCCCATAGTTTCTCTTTTTCTCCATTCCTAGTTGGCCCATGGATATTCAAGAGAAAGAAATATTTATTGTTCTTTAAGCCTTTGATTTCACACAACATCCATTTTGATTGTTTTTCAATTATGTTGACATCAATTGCATCCTTTCTCCATAGTATTCCCAAACCACCTACTCTTCCAAAGGATTTGGAATAGACCTCCTCCCAACCAAAGATATGTAAAGCTCCTCCCAACCAAAGATATGTAAAGATTTTTTTTGTTTCACCCTCGATCTTGGTTTCTTGTAGAAGGATTATAGATCTGTGTCTACCTTTTCAATTTGGCGTTTGATCAAATGCCTCTTGTTACGGGCATTCAGTCCCCAAACATTCCATGTGGTGAGCTTCATGTCTCTTCTTGTTGGGAGTGATTTGCTCCCTTAATGTCTTGGAGGAAGTTCCTGATGCTTTTCAATCTTTTTCACGAGCAAGCTCCTCCCTGATTTGATTCTTTGTTTTCCTTCCTTTCTTCTTTTTATTTTTCTTTGGCAGATCTAGGAATGCGCGATTGTTTGTGTTATGCTTCTGTTATCAATTATATCGAGCTCATCATATTCTTCATTTTTGATCTCAGAATAGAATCCTCCCGTCTCTTTCGTTGCTTCTATACTTGGAGCCATGTTCAAGAGAGGGGAAGTCTCCCTATATGGTTTTTGGATAGTGGCTTCCTCCACCTGTTTGTAAGATTCTTCTTCCTTTTCTACGGTTTGAGTATTGTGCTTGGGAATTGGATCTGAAGGAGGTCTTACGCTTATCTCTTGAGTCTCATTTAACGCTTTCCTTATGCTTTCTTTCTGTTTTCCTTTGTCAGAAGTTTCCTTAAGGCTTGGAGTCCTGCTTTCCCCCACTGCTGTGCTAAATTCCTTTTTAATCCATACTGTTTGGTCTTTGGGAAGGCCTTACGATTTTCTGTTTTGTGGTCTCTTAAAGCCCTTTTTTGACACGGGCTTGTTTGTTCCTCGATTTCAATCCCTTGTATCCATATAACTACCTTGGATTTGAGATGTATCTCCTCGGGAATTTCCTTTATTGCTGCTATCTTAATTCTTGCATAGAGATAGGAATTTTCTTTAAGCAAAGGGACATCTATCTGCACTAATGCTCCCAATGACCTTATGATCTTCTCTAGACAATTCCTCATACCAGAATTCAAGCAGTAGGTTGTATAACCTGATCCAATTTGATTCTGAATATGATATATGGACTTGAGGGTTAAAATTGGTTTCCCATTTCTGTGTATATAGATAGGGTGTCCTTACATTTCCCACGTGCTTTGAGCCAGAGCCTCATCTCTATTTTCTACAGAGAGAAAGACTACGATGAAGAAATTGTTTGGGAGGAATTTTATTTCGTGATTTTGTTTAATTCTTGAGCGACCCCAGTCTTCTATTTGTTTCCTTCCTTTCCGTGGTTTGATTATCCTACAGATTACGGCCAAATCCTCCAGAATGTTGATATCTTCCTCTATTTCTTTTTGGACATCAATCTCAATTGGTGTACTTGATTTCTCTATATTAGGGACTCTATCATCCTTTTTTGCTTTTGGCTTTGGAGTGTGTTTACTTTCTCTTTTTTTCATGTCCTTTTCCTTTGATATGTGTTTGGGTTTGGTTTTTCAAGTGCTTTATGTCTTGACCTCCTTTGTTTGCTTGCAAATCTATAGGGTTTTTTGGGCCTTCCTTTCTTTTAATTTTTGATCGCAGCTTCTTTTGGTCTATTTCAATGTGGTTTGGCCATGTGATGAAGTGTGACATTCTGAAATCGACTTTGGTCTTCTCTTTTGTGATTCGTGGCGGCCTTCTTTCTCTCATATTGTCCTTATTTTGATATTCTATTCACATTTTTCATATGCTTGATAACTTCTGGTTTTTTAATTTCACTTCTTCTCAAGGTGTTCCTAATTCGCATTCGGTAGATTTGCATCCAAAAAATTCGCAAACAAAGCTTATTTTCAATTGATATTTTGATTGAGTTTGGTGAACTTTTTTATAATCTGTTAAATCTTATTAATGATATTTCATAAACAGTTATTTGTAAAAGATTTAAAAAAATCTTCTTTGAAATAAAATTTAAAATGAATCATAGACACTAAAGTTTTGATAGATACTACATATTAATTTCATTTTTTGTTAATTTTTTTTCATAAATATTTTATAAATCTAAGGAAGTCAATAATGACGAGATTAATGCATCAAAGGACCCTAGAAAATTGGTATGGTAAAATCTCTACCATCTTCTAGCTGCCCACTATAATAATGCACATGCAATCCTACCAAAACCTTACTCATGTCTTTGCAAAAGACTTGAGGCACCATAATTTCATTGTGCAGCTTTGCTACAACATTCACTTTGCCCATACACTGAGCAAGGGTAGAAGCAAAACCTTCGCATTTCAAAATTGTAGCTTTCAGATCAATATCTACCTCTAGCCCTACAATTTGCAAAGACATTCCAGAAAATAAATCTGGAAGGAATGGTTGCAAAAGCCAGAGCTAAATAGATGCATCCAGAATGTAAAATGCTAGGTTTTGCGTTGAAGTCGTCTCCAATGGCAGTTTTAGAGAGTTGCTCATCCAAAACACAACTAATGAATCATAGGGCAACCAGGTCATTACATGTAAAAATGCATTGAAGCTTTCCTATCTGAAATTCTCTCTTTAGGATAACTGGACACCTTCACGAGCTTCTTGCGAATAAGCCTCCATGGCTGGCAAGAACACTAAATGAAATGGTGAAAGAAATCCAAGCAAACAACAACCTTTGTGGCATAAAAAGCCTAAACAATGCTTGAAATCCACATCATCATCTGCCATAATTTGAGGACTATTGAGAGAGGTTCACCATCACCATATGTGAGACACAGATTAAGGTCTCCTCTTCCTGTTGGAAAAGAACATAGACATTCTAAGCAATATATTACTCTTGCTAACCAGTTTGATGTTTTGCCACCAATGGAATCATAGAATTCTTTCTTGGATTGTAAGAGAGATTTTTCTCCTGCATCGTAAATATGAGGTTAAGGAGGCCATAGCCAAGTCGAAAATTATACTATATTTCTCCAAGAAGTAAGATTAATTGTACTTGATACTATATTTCTTCAAGAAATAAGATTAATGGTATTTGGCTTGTTTCTTCTCTATCTAATGTATGGAGAGATAGTATTTTTTTCAATATGACACATAGAGAAGGAAGGTTGGGACTGTTATTGGTGTGTCTTAGTGGGTCTACAAGTTTTTCATTGATAAAGTGGAGGACCCTTTGTGGGTCTTTACTTTATCAATGGACAAACCTATTTATTTTTATTTATAATTGTAAAAGAAAGATGTGAGTTATGGGAATGGATGATCATAAACCTTCCTCACGTTGATTGGGTTGTAGGAGGCAATTTTAATATGGTGGAATATCATTTAGATCACAATTGGTTTATTCATGTAAAATTAAGTAATGAGAATTTGACAAATGGCGATCATAATTTTGTGCGGGTTGTAGATCATATTTAGAAAAAAAAATCTAGTCATGCCCATAATTGGTACACTTGGACTAATTGTATATTCGAAGATGATAATAAACTTAGTAGGTTAGATAGGTTTTATTTTCTCCTAACCTACAACTAATTTAGGACTGCTCTAGGAATCGTGTGAAAGTTGATTATTATACTTCTCTCTCCAAACACTTTCTTGTCCTTTGTGCTATTTGATGGGTGGAAACAAATGAAGTGGATTATTAGTTGCTTTTCAAACTTAATACTTTACAATTAAAATCCTCCCAACTATTTTTTTTTAATATATATAAAATACATAAATTCAATTTCCACCACTTACAAACATGTTATAAGATGGATATCTTAAAAAAAAAGTTACTTCCAACTCACATACCACTACTATCTATGCGAATGATACAATATAACCCCCAACCTATATCTCTTCCCATATGTAGCAACATTGGGAAACCAATTAATCCTAAACATCAACCCACCATGAAAAGCTTTAAACATTGGAATAGATTGCCTATACCTAAAGTTTTAATTAATCAAGTTTCCTCCCTATATCATTTGAAAATAGTAGGTTACTTTATCTTCCATTATCCTCCACCGCTAGTATTCATAAATATTATTAGCTTCCTTCAACATATATTTACCATCAATTGATTATCAAAGGATTCCTTTATAAAAGTATTAATATTTCTCATAGAATATCCCTCTAAAAATAAAATCATTTTACTCACTTCATTGAAAGGATCATTAACAATTAAATAAACACATTTAACTATAATTTATTAATGAAATCATAAACATATTAATCCCTTATTTTCCTTTACTAAAATTGAATTAAGAGAATCATCATTAATATTTAAAAAAAACAAATAATATTTGCTAAAATTGTTTAATAAATCCATTAGTACTTTAATCACTAATTTTTTTTATCTACTCTTTTATTTATATCTTATGATGGCTGAATTAATTAACAAATATTAACACCTTTTCCTTTCACTAATCTTGTTAATAATTTACTAACTTAATTTATGATTTTATTAATAGTTTGGCGGGGCTCTTTTCTGATATTTAATATGAAACTAAGTCTTTTATTTATTTATTTATATATCCCACTTTTTAGGAGAAAAAATAGTTTTCTTGAAGATAAAGCTTAAAGGACTTTCTTTCCTTCCTAAAACCACAAATCTCTCCCTAAAACTTAGCTTTAAATTTTAACGAACTTAAGATTTACATGTGATGTTTCTTTTTTTTTCTTTAATCTTCTTTTTAAATTTAACTCCCGCATTGGCCATCGTAGTGAATTATCACTGACAACAAACTAATGACACCGCCAGCATAAGATTTGGCCGGTCGTTTTTTTTTTTTGGGTTAGTGCACCTCACATCCAACTAAACGATTAAACACCGTGCTTAAACTCTGATGATCAATCAAGCTCAACTTGGTCTAAGTTATGCCCATCTTGAAAGGAGGAGTAAATGTTATAGATTGACCCTAAATGCATTTGCTCATCCTGACTTTATGGCCAAACTTATGTTCTTGATTTTACTGATGGTGTTACGGCTAAGTGGGCGCCTATGCTTATCTATACCGCTAAAAATATTAATAACATTGCTATTAATTGTAGGAGTAATTCTTATCAACTGTTGGCATAAGGAACATGGTAAACTCGATCTTGCATATCTCATTACTAAATGAGGCCGCCTTCTCAACAATACCATTAACTCGCCTGGATTCTTGGGGAGCGATTTGCACGTTATCTCATGGATGAGTGGAGATACAGAGGAGGATAGACGCAAGGGGCTGCTTCCCCATTGAAATAAAATGAAATATTTTAATAACGTTCATGAGGCCACAACAGTTTAAGGGACCTAGGAACAATAGAAGACCATCAGTAAAAAGAAAAGATCCTAAACAGAATGAGATCTTCGAGGTCAGTCCTACAACAATGAATTTTGATGATGTAGTTTGCTGATTTGACCAAACTTTCCTCCCCAAACAAAGGTATTTAAGTTATCAACTTGTAAGGTGTCCTCATAACTGACCTGAATATCTTTATACGCTGAGCACTCCATAACAAAGTGTCGTTCTGTCTCCACCAATCCCATATCCCAAAAACAATATTTTTTTTTCCCACTTTTCTTTAAGAACCATCCACATACCCGTTACACATCTAAGATGATGTGAGCAATATCATCTATATTTTTCTCTTGTTAATGGCATTGAGATCAATATCATTCACTAGTACTAAAAGGAATAGCAAGGAAGGTGGAAGGAGGGTGTCTGGCAAAGGGTGCGTGTGCAGGGAGACTGAGACCCCCAACATCGGCACACAATAGGACCATGATTTAAAACGCCACTGGTGGATGGCATACAAGCAGACAAGACATGGCTGAATGGATAATGCGAATTTGGAGGAAGAGTAATACGACTCTATCAGTCAAGAGTGCATCGAACTTGGGGTTGGCATTGAATTTGGGTGAGGACGGCCTGCAAAACCTAAGTCTAAGCTTGCATGCTTATTTAATCTTCCCACCAGCATCACTCAACATTTATTCCCTTTAGTAGACAACTCAACTACTAACCTTCAACCAGTCACTCAAGCCAAAACCAATGACATCAACTCAACTACATGCTTTTACTACATGAAAGATTCAACAGATAGTTTCCTTTTTGACTCTTTATGGAGTCTTTATTCTTTTCTCTTCTCTCTTTCTTTGATATTTTCCAATGGGAAGTGACTTATTTTTCAAATGCTTGGGAACGGGGTTCACTGGTTGTGGTCTTTATTTTGATCATAGTGAAAGAATACAAATATCTTGGGATTGACTTTCATTATAAGCTCAATTGAGAAACTTGTAGAATGAGATACAGGGAGGTTGGAAAGCCTATTACCTACTTCAAATTAGGTGTAGAAAAGCAGAACTTTGGGATTGAAAAACCAAGAAAACCCTTTTTGGTTTACTTGTCACACCGGTTGTACTTTATGGGTGCGAAGTGAGGGGGAGCAATGTGCCAAAGTGCAGTTAGAGACAAATAGAAAGAATCCAGAAACACCTAATAACAAGCAATCTCAAAGTTAAAGCCATCGTTCCTTATGAAATTCTTTTAGCTGAAGCGGGGGCTTTTCCTTTGGAAGCTTTGGCGATAACTCGGTTGATAAGTTATCTAAAGAAGGTCAAAAACATGGATAACCACCGGTGGCCCAAAACGGTTATGGATGAGACGCTAGTTTGAAGAAAGAAAACTTGGATGAAACAGAACAACAAGTGGTTGAACAAGTGGGACATCAAATTACATGAATGTGCTAGCACCAATAGTGAAATAAAAAACTATGTGAGGGAAAAATTCAAGACTGCCATGTGGTCAAATCAGATCGGGCAAAAAAAAACATACTACATCAAAGAGTTTAACTCGGATAAGGAGCATGGTGAAAAAATCTATTTAGGTGCAACTATTAAAGGGAAAGTGAGGCTGTTAGTTGCACAATTGAGGATGGGATCCCACCATCTTAGGTGTGATACTGGTGGGTGGAAGATACCTAAGGAAACGTGGGAAGAAAGAACGTGCTTATTTTTTAATAAGGGAGTGGTGGATACAGAATGGCACTTTGTCATGGAATGCACAACCTATGACAATATCCGTAATCAATACGCAAATAGTTTGGATGTGGACAATATGCAATAGTTATTTGAGGAGGATAAGATCAATCAAACGGCCAACCTTCTAGTCAAAATTAATAGCAGGAGATCCGATTTGGAAAAGAGTTTGAAGACAAACTAAGTTGTTAGTCTCGGTCCCATAGACTGTTTAGTCTTGTGGACGTCATTAAAATCTTTCATTTCATTTCATTCCATCCAACTGCTAGAGGAATATTAGGTCTATTACCACATAGGATGGGTGGTGACCCTTGCACTGGAGGAGATCACTGAATGAACAGAGTTTTATAGATATCATTTTATCCCTTTATTCAAAGAAATAGATATAAGCTCATGTGTTTTACTTAATTACAACTTTTCCTATTTTATGAATGTCTTTGTCCTACATTTGGGAGTTCTCTCACGACTGTAGCCTTTGGGGCACGGTCTTTGTGTGGGGCTCATTATATGTAATCCACATTCAAAGCAGTAATTTAAATCTAATCTATAAAATTACACATATAAAACCATGTATAAATTTATCTATTATTATTATTATTTTTTTCTATTTGCATTACATGCTTACTGTGCACAATGCATATGTATAAGGGGTTTTTTTTTTATCTGCTTATAAATAGGGGAGATATGTGTTTACATATTTTGGAAAACTCTTAGTATTTATAATGTAGCTTACAAGAAATATTTTGGTAATGATTATGAAACTTATAACTAATTAAATTTACTCTATGCCCATTGTTTTTTTTTTCTCTTCTTCAGATAATACAAAACTTAGTTTACTCAAATAAAGGTAGATCAACAAATTTTCTTTTCATTCCTTAATGCAACGTGGAAGAAATGTCTCTTGTTTCCATGTGATATATTTTGGTTAGCATATAGTTAACGAGTGAAGGACCCCCTTTTTTTGTTACTTTATCCTCCCTTTTAGTTACACCCTCATTATTCCTAATTTGCAATGAACAAAAATAGGGAAAACAAATGAAAAGATTACATAAGACTCCTTGCATATATCTTACTTTCTTAAATATACGATCTATGATAGGGCGAATTTCAGTGTTAGAAAATGAACAACAAACAAGTGAGTGCAAAACAACAACCAAAAGACACCCTAAACCTCAAGATTAGCCTAGTTGGATTCAACACAAAATGAAACCTTTTACCTTGTCTCGAATCGATCCTATGGTTGGCTCTTCGATCTTTCGTGTTGTATGCTCCTTGGATGGCAAGAGATGCAAATGTGGATTGTAAGATGGATGGGAAAAAGATGAAAGTGGATGCAAGTATGAAAAATGGCTAAGTATGGCTCAAAGATTTTTTTTGCAAGAGTTTGGCTAACATGAATGATCTCCCCTAAAATGAGAGAAAAGAGGGGGTATTTATAGAGAATTTGGAATTCTCTAGGGAAATGGACGGTCAAGATTGAGCCACCAAGATCAAGATGTAGGGTTAAGGTGAGTTGAGAACTCACAAGCCCTCACATCTTGACATGTGGCATGTGAAGTGGCTTAAAAGAGGTGATGTGTACATGAGGTGGAAGGGTAGTACATGACATGGAGGTGGTACATAGTACCTTGGGATTAGACAAGATCTCCTCATAAAGGAGGTCCTTGTCCCCGTGTGGGTGAGAGGACATGTGGGAAATTAAAAATTCTTCAAATATCCTCATGGGGATGAGAGAAGGAATTTTAAATTCCAAGGAATGCATTGGGGGATTAAATGTGAATTAAAAATTCACATGGGGAATGGAGTGTCTTCTTCAAAAAGAGAAAGTCTTTAATAAGGTTGACTTATGACACATTTCATAAATGATATGGGGATTATGGATGACCTAATTAAGTGATTAAGGTTGTGCAAGTACTTGATTAGACAAATTAATGACAGATTAAAGCCAAGTGGGAAATTATGGAGGATGTGACATGTGACTTGATGTGATAAGTCAAAGATCACATGGGGAAGAGAAAAAAGAATTTAATATTCTTTGAGAGGTTGATTAAGCTAGTTAATGAAGGATTAAAAGAGGGTTAGGTGGCTAAGAGAGATTAGAGGCCAACTTGAAAAAGTTGAAGGTTGTGCACTTGAAAAAGTTGAAGGATTAGGCATGTGCACATCCCTAATGATGAAATTAGGAGAATAATTTGGATTAAGAAAGGGATGCGACATGTGATGAATTAAATAAATGTTATATTTATTTAATTTATTTGATGAAAGGGGGAAGGTATTTAATTATTTAACTAGATACTTTAGGGATTGGAAGAACTTTTAGAGGTATTAATTAAATAATAGTGATATTACTTAATTAATGCGGATAAGGGGATGCTTAGACGAAAGGGGATAAATTTGGATAAATTAAGTGTTCAAATTTAGGTGTCTACACGATCAATCTTCTAAAATATAATTTTCTTTTGAATACAAATTGAACCACAATGCTTCAACCTTTCTCCTTTACACTCGGATAAACACAATATTGAATGATTCATTACAAGGGTATATTTTTTTATTTTTTCAATATTCATTAACTTTCAAGTAAACAACAAGAGAGGAACTTCAACATTTTTATTACAACCATTCATAAACACAACTAATCAAAGAATAAAGAGGCTTTCTTTCTCCATTCTCTATCATGTTACTACAAGTATTGGCTTTCCATATTACAAACAAATTTAAAGAAATACAATGAAGGACACACATCTGATTAAATTTTTCTCCCCACCCTTCCATAATGGCATCATGGAGCCTCGTGAGCTCTGGCCATACCCCCAAGCAAGAAGTATTTCAACCCCAAGATGATGGATGGGGTCTTCTCAAACTTTTATAAAAGGGATGAAAATAGCACAACACTCATATTGCATACATATAGACTCTTCACTCACTATATTCAACAAAAATCCACACAAACATATCACTCTCTTACAACAACTAAACAAGAGAGGATGGGAATAGAAAAACTTATCTCTTTGCTTTAGGTGTTGGACTTTAGCTCTTTTATCCCTCTTTCCTCTCCAACCAAGATGTTTGGATCACTCTCTCCCCAACATGACTCCTCTCATCATCTCATTCTTCCTACCATCCTCACTATAGTTCTCCCAAAAGGAGAAGTGGGTAACACCCACTCCTTCCTCCTCCCCAAAATATATAGGAGCGCTTCAAGTTAAAACCCCTACCCTCTCTCCAAACTCACCACCCCCCATTATGAGAAATTTTCAAGGGTCACATCATGTCCTTGGTGTCCTATTTCATGCCTACTTGACCTCTAACACTATGGTATAGACCCTGGGGGGTTTATTTTTGCATCCCAACCAAGGAAATTGTCCAACAACCCTCTTTAAAGACCCACTTAGGGTTCCATCCGAGTTTCACACTTAGATAAGGGTTCCTAGGCCATAGCCCCTCTTACACCCACACAACACATAACCAATTATCCATTTAATCTCAACCCTCACCACTTAATTTACCAACATATTAACTTTATTCATTTCTAAGACCCAAAAAGGTTTAAAGTCATATCCACAGTAAGATGTCTATTGATTTTCTCTCAGAGGTTTTCCCTTCTCATATTGGCACCCTCATTGCCAATGCAATAATAAGAACAATCATGCACAACATTAATTTGCAAGCTTAATTTCCTAAGATTTAACTATGCAAAAATCCCATTTAAAACTTCAATTCATATTCCATCATTTATGAATGCCTAACACCTTCATAGCAGTGACAATTCAATAAAATTTCAAAATGAAATGCAAGAATATTGTTACACAATCACACTATTTATCATCCGTAATACATCTTACCATCTATTTAGGGAAGACATGAAACAAATTAGGGTTGTACTAATCACATGTGAAGCGGGGTCTTACAGAAAGGTCATCCTTTATCATCATTCCTCTGTGTTATCGTTGTTGAAGGACTTGGTTATCTAATGCAAAAGTACAACCAAATGAACTTAATTAAGGAAATATCCATCCCCAACACTATGGTAGCTCTTAATTCCAATTTTGTTGATGATAATAGCTCTTTATTCAAAACTATGAATAATAAATTATTAATGTTTTGGAGATTCTAAGCTTATATTTCTCTATTCTGAGACAAAGTTAGCTCATCATAAAATTAAATTTCTCATGATCCAATCTAATCTGATTCCATAATGGATTCCTAAAGAATAAAAGAAAATTAAGCATGGTAATATTACCCGATACCTAGGTATATCATGTTGGTATGTGGTGACTGATCATGCTATACTGTATAGCCCATGGTATACTTTTTCGTGTGATCACCGAAAACGGGAAAAATCAATGTAAAAAGAAAAATCCGATTTTGTAGAACCCAAAAATCTGGAAGCTTCTAAGCTTGTTAAAAAGGGGTTCGGATGGGTATTATAGTATGATGAAAAACACGATTATTTGCAAGATTGTAATAGGTTTTACACTGGATAATAAAAGTATTGGATGGCTGCGGTTTGGTGGATGTAGCTCGGATTGGGTGAACCACGTTAAATTCTCTGTGTTATAATTTATTCTGTGTGTGTTTTAGTTTCTCTGTTTATTAATTAAATCTATATTTAATTGTTAGATATCTACCATTTCTAACCCTAACAAGTGGTATCAGAGCGGGTTGTGTTTCGATTATCGTCTGTAGGAAGATCTCACGGTTGAGTGTGAGCAATGGCAGACAAGGGTAAGAAGGTTGAGAAGTTTAATGGGCAGAACTATCAGTTATGGAAGATGCAGATGGAGGACTATCTTTATAAGAAGGATTTATGGCGGCCATTGGAAGGGAAAACCAAGAAACCCGCAGCAATGTCAGATGAGGACTGGGAGATCTTGGATAGAAAGGCTCTTGGCAGTATTCGTCTATGCCTAGCACAATCAGTGGCGTTCAATATTACAACAACAAAGATAACTCAAGAGTTGATGGAAACCCTGGCGAAGTTATATGAAAAGCCTTCCGCTTCGAATAAGGTATTTCTTATGAAGCGTTTATTTAATATGAAAATGGTAGAAGGTGGGTCAGTTACTGATCATTTGAATGAGTTTAATACGATCACCAGTCAATTAACTTCGTAAAAGTAAACTTTGATGAAGAAGTTAGGGCTCTTTTGATTATGTGTTCTTTGTCTGAAAGCTGGAATAACTTGGTAATGGTTGTTAGCAATTATGTTTCTGGTTCAAATACATTGAAGTTTGATGATGTTGTTGGTGTTATTTCGAGTGAGGAAATTCGTAGGAAAAGCTCAAGTGGAACATCCACATCAGGCAATGTTTTGAATGCAGAAAGCAGGGGCAAAACAAAGGAGAGAGGAAACAATTCCGAAAATCATGGGAAGTCACGAGGAAAATCAAATGATAGAAAGTCCCAATCTAGAGACAAGAGGGATTGCTGGTACTGTGGTAAGCCATGTCATTTGAAGAAAGATTGTTGGTCTCGGAAAAATAAAGGAGACAAAAAGGAAGGAAGTAAAGAGGCAAATGTGGTAAGTAATAAATCTGATGAGGATGTTTTGATTCTTTCCCTTGATAATGCTGATGATTCTTGGGTGTTAGATTTAGGGGCTTCATTTCATGCTACCCCCATAGAAGTTATTTTCTTGATTATGTCCAAGGGGATTTTGGGCTGGTTTATTTGGAGATAACGAACCCTGTCAATTGTTGGAAAGGAAGAATCAAGATTAAGTTGTAGAATGGGAATCATTGGTTACTACATGAGGTAAGGCATGTCTGTAAGCGTAAATTTAATTTCAGCAAGGCAACTAGATGATGAAGGTTGTGTTGTTACTTTTAGTGATAAAATTGGAGGGTCACGGGTTTCTTAGTGGTAGCAAAAGGTGTGAAAGTAGGCACCTTATATCCTTGTGTATAGGTCATATTTTTCCTTCTACTTTAATTGTTACGAAAAAGGTCAATGTTCAGGAACAATTGTTGCGTTCGAGGTAGAAGATCATACAATTGTTGTGGACTCGAATCAGCACGTGGCATAATAGACTTGGGCATATGAGTGCAAAAGGTATGAAAGTACTTCATTCAAATAATGTTTTACCAGGTCTAAAATGTGTTAATATGGATTTCGTGAAAGTTGTGTATGGAAAACAAAAGAGAGTTAGTTTTCTCAAGGATGGGAAGCAAAAGAAAGATGAGAAATTGGAGCTTGTGCATACGGATGTATGGGGACCAACTCAGGTATCTTCTCTCGGTGGCTCTCTGTATTATGTTACATTCATTGATGATGCAAATAGGAAGGTATGGATTTATTTCCTTAGGCAGAAATCTGAAGTATTTGAAACTTTTAAAAAATGGAGAAGTTTGGTTGAGAATGAGACGGGTAAAAGGTTAAAATGTCTTAGATCTGATAATGGTGGTGAGTATTGCAATAAAGAGTTTGAAGATTATTGTTCCTCTAATGGTATTCGTAGGCAGAAAACGGTTCCAAGGACTCCATAGGAAAATGGAGTGGCTAAGAGCATGAATAGAACAATAATGGAGTGTGCACAGACTATGAGATTGCATGCTGGGCTGCCTTTAAAAATGTGGGTAGAGACTGTAAACACTGTTGTTTATTTAATTAATAGAGGTCCCTCTAATCCCTTTGGGTTGTGGTATTCGAGGAAGCATGGAAAGGTAAGAAGGTGAGTTATTCTTTTCAAAACCTTAGGTGAAGCATTGCACATGTAGATTATGAAAATAGAACCAAGTTTGATGCAAAATCAAAGAAATGTGTATTTGTTGGATATGGCATTGATGAATTTGGTTATAGGCTTTGGGATTTTGAAAATCAGAAAATTGTGAGAAGCAGGGATGTCATATTCAATGAGAAAGTGTTATACAAAGATCTGTTGCTGCAGCATGAGAAGAAAGAAAATGATTATGCAGTGTTGGATGATATTCCAAACAATGATGTTTTAGTGGTTCCTCATGTTGGGCAACAACAACAACAACAAATACCACAAACTCCTGTTAGACGATCTTCAAGGATAAGTAGACCTCCAGAAATATTCTCTCCCTCTTTGTATACTATTTTGTTAACTGATGTTGGTGAACCAAAATATTATGATGAAGCTATGTAGGTGGATACCAAGGTTCAGTGGGAGCATGGAATGGAAGAATAAATGGACTCCTTGCTGAAAAACTAGACTTGGGAATTATGAAAGTTGCCTGCAAAAAAAAAGGCTTTACCAAACAAATGGATTTATAGGCTAAAAGAGGAGGATGGAGGTAAGAAGATATTTAAAGCCATATTAGTTGTAAAGGGATTTGCACAGAAAAGGGGTATTGATTTTGATGAGATTTTTTCTCTTGTTGTTAAAATGACTTCTATTTGTATTGTTTTAAGTATTGTGGTTGCTGAAGATTTGCATTTAGAACAGCTTGATTTTAAAACAACCTTTCTCTATGGTGATTTGGAAGAGGAAATATATATGGACCAGCCACAAGGATTTGAGGTCAAAGGTAAGGAGAAACTAGTGTGCAGATTGAAGAAAAGTTTATATGGCTTGAAGCAAACACCTCGGCAATAGTACTTAAAATTTGATAGTTTTATGGCTGAGCAAGGCTATAGTCGGTGTAATTCTGACCATTGTGTTTATTTTAAGAGGTTGGATAATAACAACTACATTATTTTATGTTTATATGTTGATGACATGCTTGTAGCTGGGTCTAACATGGATCACATAAGTGAGTTAAAACAACAAGAAGCAAAATTCTTTTGCTATGAAGGATTTGGGGCAGCAAACAAACTTTTGGTATGAAAAATTTGTAGAGATAGGAAAACAAAAATATTTTTATCTCAGACTAATTATGCTGAAAAGGTGCTGCAGATTTCTGTGATGGAGAATGCAAAAGCTATTAGCACACCTTTGCCTTAGTCATGTTAAATTGATTCAAGGATATGTGTCCAAAGACACAAGAGGAGTGAAGAAAAATATCCTAAGTACCATATGCTTCACCAGAGGCAGTTTGATGTATGCCATGGTGGCGTACAAGACCGAGCACGGTACATGTTGTAGGAGTTGTTAGCGTGTGTATTTGAGCTTCATCCCAGCTGGAGCATTGGAATGCAAGAAATGGATTCTCGTGTACTTGAGAGGTACATCCAATTGTCTATGTCTTGGGGCCTTCTAATATTGATTTAAAAAGGCTGTGCCACCCGTGATTTGGCAGGGATATAGATACTCAAAGTGAGTACCCACAAAAGGTGTATTTACGCTTGGTGGACAAATGTTGAGTTGGATTTCGGGACAAGGTTGTGACAAGCATTCCACCACAGAGGCAGAGTATGTTGCTGCAACAGAGGCGGCAAAGGAGATGATATGGCTGCAACTTTTCATGGAGGAGTTGGGCAAACAACAGGCTGAAAATTACTTGTTTACAGACAGCGAGAGTGCTATACATCTTGCAAAGAATTTTGCCTTGCATTCTAAAACAAAACACATACAGTTGAGATATCATTTCATTTGGTCGGTGTTGGAGGATGGACAGGTCAAGCTGAACAAGATACATACAGATGTCAATCCAGCAGATATGTTTACGAAGGCAGTGAGAAGGGAGAAGTTGAGCTCCTCTTCAACTTCTGTTGGTCTTCAAGGTTGAATTCAAGTATAACAAAGTAGCAGGGTCCAAGGTACTTATTTCCAATGGGAGCTGTAATTGCAGCAGTGTCGTCCAGGATCAGTCTCCAAGTGGGAGATTGTTGGTATGTGGCGACTGATCATGCTATATTGTATAGCCCATGGTATACTTTTTCGCGTGATCACCAAAAAAGGGAAAAATCAATGTAAAAAGAAAAATCCGATTTTGTATAACCCAAAAATTTGGAAGCTTCTGTGTTATAATTTATTTTGTGTGTTTTAGTTTATCTGTTTATTAATTAAATCTGCATTTAATTGTTAGATATCTGCCATTTCTAACCCTAACATATCCTTTAGATTGGGTGTCACTCTCTCTGACCTATGAAACTAGTTCATAGCCAAGTTGAAAAATAAAATCTATACTTGGGGAAACAACTTTCTATTATTAGCTAGCAAAATCCAAGTAGTAAAATAAATATCCTTGGCTTTTCATGTATACTACTCCTCATGTTGGATGCCCTTCAAGAAAGGATATGAAGACTTAAATAAAATCATTCAATTTGTGTAGAGTAATTGGGACGAGAAGGTTGGTTTTAGATCCACTTCTTGGTTACATTGTATACAACCTAAAAATAAAGGTGAATTGGACCTTTTGGATCCCAAGACATAGGGGACTTGTCTATCAATTAAATGGATAATAAGGGTTGTGTCAAGAATAATGTAAAATTTTGGTTCATCATCATATTAATCTTGTTGCTATAAATGGAAAATGATAGGGTGTTATGTGGTTGGACAAGCCCGATGGAGCTACCTTAGAATAGTAGGGGCCCTCCCACCTGGAAAGATTGATTCAATTGAGTAGTCAGGCCAAGAACAGATAAAAGTGAAGAAAGAATTGTTTCAGTTGACCCTTCCCCCGCTAACCCCTAACAACGTCAGGCACTCTACGGAGTGCTCGAAGACGTCATGCTCATATTTTTAAACTGAAAGAAGATTACTTGCAACATAGTTTTAATTTTGTGACTTCTTCTATTTGATGGAACATGCTTGTTCAATATCATGGTCAACCATTAGTTGTTTCTTTTCAAAAATAAGCTCATTATCTATTTAGAAAAAGGTGTGCAATAGTTTGGTGGTATTTAGGACTTCAACTCTCGTGATTGAGGTAACTAAAAAAACTCCAAAAACTCATTTTTTTAAACAATATATTGAAGTGGTTTGTGATTTTTGTGAAATTTTTGGTTCCTATAGATTTAAATATGAATATTTTCATGTCCTTACAATGCAATTTCTTCACAAATTGGTTGTGGCTTGATAAATACCATTTTTTTTTCTTTCCTTTAATAAAATCTATTTAAAGCTTCTTCTGAATATGACATTGAATTCAATATTTAACATAACATAGAGTTGTAGATTTCAAGAAAAGAAGTGGAAGAAATTGAGTGCTTAAATTTGGAGATTTGAATCTAAGGAAAATGCTCAAATTTTTGCTTGGAAAATCCTTCATTACAAGATTCTTATGGGAGATAGATTGAAATGGTTGAAGATTCATCAAGCTAAGTGACCTTATCAATGTAATGACATTTTAAAACATATTTTTTGGGATTTAGGAGCAAAAAAATATGGAAGTTTATCTTTGGTCATTTTCGTACTATTTCTTTATCATGTACTGTGTTGGAAAGAAGTTGTTTTGGGTATTGATCTTCATAACAATGTGGTTGTTGACACTATGAGACAAAATATTTCACTTAATATATGGAATATTAGATGTTTTTCAATGTTTTCTAATCACATTGTTCATTAGGAAGTAGAAATGTTTAAGTTTTATTTTGACAGTCTGTTACAATTTGTCTTTTATGTTCAACTAAGGAGGGGTCCTGAGGAAGATGCTAAGTACATTAAGCATTTGGAGGAGATTAAACTTCAAATTTTATATATCAATGAAGGGGACATTTGGTGTTCTACATATAACTTCAAATCCTATTCAAATTTAGAACATGATTTGTGTTGTATATTTACTATTTCAAGAGTTTTCTCCTAGATTAGCTTGTTGGTTATTAATAGGTTGACATTTTGGTCCTTTATATATCTATAGGATTGCTACTATTGTTTTTACTTCCTGGTTTTATGTTTTTACTAGGAATTTCTTAGTCTAGTCATTGTTAGTTAAGTGTTATTGTTGTAGGTTGTTGTTTTGGTGCCCTTGGGGTTGTTCAATATAATATTATGGATGATTTCTCTTTCTTTGCGCAATTCCTATATGGATTGGTATTCTTTATTTTTTAAATCAGCTTTGTTCAATAAAAAAAATAATCTTAAAATCCTCTCCAACATGTCACTCACCAATTTTCATTGATGTGTTGTATTGTGCCCAATCAATAAGCTATCTTGTAATTGAATGAATATTGTCATTCTTCCCACTTGTAATATTCATTTCTAAATGCAACCTTGCTTGATTTGAACATCAAGTTTATCTACAATTCACAATGGAAAAGAAGAGCACTTAGGGTCCTCAAACCCTAGCCGACACGGGCTCTATTGGTGGCATTGGGCCTGTTATTGGGGCTGAGGGCGTAGCAGATGAAGATGAAGATGCTGAGGAAGACAATTCAGAGATTGTTGTCAGAGCTGCTAACGTTGTGGATGTGAAGGTGGATGGTTCTGAGGTTGTTGTTGGTGTCGCTAACATTGGTGAGGTTTTTGACCTTGGAGGCTCAAATGAGGGGATGGATGAGGGGAATTTCCATGCTCTTGTGGACTAGGAACTTGCTCCATGTATCATATTTTCCTTTGTTCCCTTTGAGGATGGGATTGATAATGAGTGGTTTATCGATTCAAATGAGGAGGAAGAAGAGCTCCTTGATATTATTTTGGAGGCTCGTAGGAAGTCTTGGCAGTGTGATATTGTTGGGAAGAAAGAGGAGGATGATACTTCTTTCTCTAGGTTGTTTAAAGGCTTTCTTAATCACCCGATTCCTACTCAACAAGAGGGTGTTGGGCTTGGTTTGGATGTGTTTCCGGCTTCTAGATCTGAAGGTTTGAACATTGTTTGGACGCCTGTGAAGGATCTTTTCTCTAGGGTGGGTTTGGTTAACCCCTTTTTGTCCTCTGACTTCTCTGGTGAGTTGGATGCTACTGCTTCTCTTGTGGAGTTGGATGCTATTAAGGGACCCCTCCCTACATGTAAGGGGGATGTTGCTACTCTTTTCAAGGCTAAGGTGCAGGGTTTCTTGGTGGTCCCTATTCTCTCTCCTCGGATTCCTGATGTTGTGGTGGAAAATTCTATTGCTTCTATTGGTAATGCTCTTGTTGGGAGTTTCTTAGGCCCTTGTCCCAATATTGACTTTGTTTGTAGCTAGGATTTGGTTAAATGGAAGGCTTTTGGTTTGTTGTAGGTGACTCCTTTTCCTAAAGGTTTTTACCTTTTTTCCTTCCAACCCCTTTAACAGAGTAAGGATGTATTACATGGAGGGTCTTGGTTCTTTGGTAAATTTTTTCTCCTTCTGAAAATTTGGATTGTGGGATTTGTGGCTTGCAAGGATTGCTTTGATTGGGCCCCTATTTGGGTTAGGCTCCCAACATTTCCTTTGGAATTTTGGGACGAGGAGGTATTTCAAGATATTGGTAATAGTTTTGGTTCTTTCTTAGCCTTGGATAGGATCACGAAAGAAATGAAATGTTTAGTTTATGCTAGATTTTGTGTTTTGGTTAAAACTGGTAAGCTTCTACCAAATAAAATTGAGATTCATTCCAAGTTGGGTGTTTGGGAGCAAAGTGTTCTCTTCAATTCTTCCTCTTTGTTGTGCTCTCATTGCCTTATATTTGGTCATTTTTCTCACTCTTGCCAAGACTTCAATCCTATGAAGACTTGTTCTGTTGGGAAGGCTCCAGGCTCCATTTTTGTTTTTCCCACTAAAAATTCAGACTTGGTGAACCCCTTGGCTAAGGAGTTGGAAGTGGAAGATCATGATGTTGTCCTAATGGGAAGCCCTCTCAAGGATACATGTTTTCCTGTTAGTATGAATGAGATTGATTCGTCCAAGATTATTGGATTGACCCATTTAGATCAAGCTCCCTTTATGAGCTCTTTGTTTGGACACAATTTCAAACCTCCTTGTTTGGTGTATCCCTTCTTTGATTTTGGCCCCCCTTTGGTGGTCTAGAGCTGGGTGACTATTTTTTTGTGTGTAGTGGCATCTCAGTTGTTTCTCTACTTTTGTGAGGGTTTTAGGTGCCCTTCAAAACCTGTTTTTGCTATTTGTTTTCATTGGAAAAGTTTGAGACTTTGGTGTTTGGTAGTATCCTTTTCTTCGCTTTGTACAAGGTTTCGGGTCCTTTCAAAACCCTAATTACCTTATCAAAAACATTCATTTCCGAAAAGCTACATGTAATATGTTAGTTAATTTAAAGTAATGTTGTTAAAATAATTAATTTGTCAATATTATTAATATAATAATATCAAATTTTATGAAATTTGACAGATTCGAAATATTTTTTTGAATTATTTTCAAATTTTTTCTTCTAAATGACATTTAAAAATTAAAATGAAATAAACTAATTTAACAAAATTCAAAACTATGTTGTAATTGTTAAGTAAAGAAAGTGTTAAATGAGAATTAAAGCTCTAAATATGATGCAATTTTATCATTATATTTATTTGAATTGATGAAAGACATCAAAATTTGTACTTATTGAGTAACCTATGAAGGAAATATATAAAATAGATATAAAAATATAATTATTCATTGTCCTTTATTAAATATTGCTTTTCAAAATATTTCACGAATTCTCATGATTCCTCATTTATATGTCTTTGAAACTAATAGATGTAAATTTTATTTATTTGATCTTAATTATTTTAATTACAATCTCTCATAATTTCTATATTTCACCTTTTCAATAATCTTGAATACTGTTAGGACATAATGTTATTAGGGACCTCATACCCTTATAACATTTATATATTGTTCTAATATTAGGTTATAAAACCTTATATATTATATGCTTATTAAGCATATCCCATTTGAAATAATTATAGTCTAAATAATTAGATTATTAATTATTTATGAATGGGGTTTATTGAAAAGGTGTGACTGATACCATTTCCAATATTATGTTACCCTTCCTTCTATATTTAAGGAGGTTCTCTCTCATTTGAGAGATGTGGAATTTGGAGGTTGATAGTGAATTTTGTCACTATGTGCATGAGGTATTATTGGCCATGTGGAAGTAAGGAGAGGTGTTCCCCAGGTTCGGTCTATGTTATAATAGACCATTACTGTAAGTGTTTTAATAAAATGATGCTTTATATGAGGTCTTATAAATATTTTTATTGGAGCTCAAGTCTCCTCAAATCAGCCTCACCCCAAGTTCATTACATAGTGCCCATAGGACTTAATACAATGCTTTTATAAGTAGAATATTTATAGATACAAGAACTCTAATAGATTCCCGTAGAACTTATACATCTAGGATCTAGCCATCAGGTGGTGGTGGCACATTGACATGCACAAATACCCATACAAACTAAAATTGGTTCCAAAAAAATAAAACAAATAATTACATTCTACAATGTTGATCCACATCCCTTTAAATACAAACTAATGTCATTGATGAAGTGGGATAATGAATATAATTAGAAAACTTGATATGAAAATAATTGTTAATATAATAAAAATTTACAACTTAAATTAGACTAAAAAGATTGTTCACAACTTTATCCAATAGAATGATAGATTAAATTTTTTTTTGATATTTTGAAATAATTTTTTATATCATTGATTCATTTTTTACAAACTAATAAAACTTAAAGGGTGCATTATTATTTTTTATAGGAACTAATAATTAAGCCTAAAACAAAACTATCAAAACATGAGGCATAATACATTCCAAGATGCCAAATCAAGATTTTTGGGGGTTTATAAACTAGAGAGTCTAAGTTATGAATATATATAATTCTTCTTGATTTATACTTTCATTAGTTGGCTGATACACAATTATATACAAATGTCTTTTCCACTAAGAGAAAATAATTGATTAAATTTTTTACAAGAACTTGGACTTCAACAAAATGACTCATCTTCTAGCTTGGGATTCTACCTTTGTTAATTAAATTGATTGCTATCAAAGAGTTTCATACTAGCAACTTAGATTGATCTTGTGAAGTTGCAATCCCTAAGCTAGCTATTAAGGCTTCCCATTTTTCCTTATTATTCAAGCGAATACCTAGAAAGATGGAGCCTCCACAAATCTAGCTACCTCAAGTCCCAAAGAATGAAGCATCCTCTAGCTATATTAGGGGTTGAGTCCCAAAGAAGGAGATTGCTAATCATTTATACTGCTCTCAAAATTTAATACATTTTTAACACTCCTTTTGTTTGTGCCACTTAACCCTTCAACAAGAAATATGAATCTCTTGTATTAGGCATACCTATTTCCTTAATTTGCATATATTGGGATGCATTATGGTGATAAAAATCTTAAACCATTGAATGATAGGTATACATATCTTGTATTAGGCTTTACATAATTCTGTAATTTTTATAATACATTGGGGTGTATGATGATGATAAAATATTAAGTGGCCAACTCATCCTTAATTTACATAATAGTAGGTCTATAAATAAGCAACACTTTGCAATTTAGAACACATCACATTATAATGTTAATTCTTCCACTTTTATTGATTAATTGTTGTAATGTGTTGTAATATTTGAGCCCTCATGGAATGAGGCATCACACTTGGAGGAATCTATGAGGTTATTTGGATGACATGCTATGCCACTTGTAAGTTGTATTATGATGGTTCTAAGAGCACATTGAAAGAGGGGTTAAATAGTGGATTAGGAAGGGCATCTTTAACCAACTAAAAATAGCCACATGTAAGAGGTTTGTAAATATAATCAATGTATCAACATGGAGTGCAAAAAAGTTACATTAGACCCTCTTGATCATATGGGTCAAAGGTCAACATTGAGAGTTACATTTTATTATAGGGGGGTTACTTTTAAAGGGGGTGAATGGCTCCAACTTGGACAAGTTGAACCAAGAGTTAGCTTGTGTTTTTGAAAAATCATTTGTGGTTTCTAGGATATCCTTAGCCTATAAATTGAAGGCTTAGAATGGATATTGTATGTAATTTTATTGCAATATTATGCTACAAGATTAACTCTAGAGATTAAAGACCTCAATTAAAGAACCAACACTTTATCAATGAGTTGTAAAAATATTGATGAATATTAATGTGTTGAGTGTGCTCTTTTGGCGTTGGTTTTTTTTTCCATTTTGAGGGTTTTCCTAGGGTATATCTTATGTCTCTTGTCACTACACAAATATGTAGCAAATCCCATTGCTCGTGGGTACATGTGGGTCTGAAGTGATGGGTTTGGTGGGGTGGAGTGCTGTGGTTTGGTCAGTGGGAGGGCTGGGTGGGTGTGCGGGTTTGGAACCTGGTTGTGGAGGACAATAAATTGCTCCTAAATGCATTAGGAGAAACCACTATCACAAATTTTCAAATGAAGTTAAGGAACTTGTATAAAATAAAGTCACTTATTAACAAAAAAATCAACAAAATTTTTATTTGTTTAGGATGAGTGATGGCAATTCCATGGTAGAGCAAGTGAATCCCTTCAACATTGTGATGAGCCACTTAGCTTTTGTGGATTTGTAAAATTATTGTGAAAAATTTTGTACACCTTACACACAAGAATATTGAATATTTTGTAAAGCTATGATCTGTCTCAAAATGTCACACCAAACTTTATGGGTGCAATATTTTTCCTAGGTGGTTGTTGTGTGTAACCTTAGAAATAAATTTAATGTGAGTAGCACACTAGATAAATGTATTTAATATTGAGGTGTTATTTTTTAGTGAACATATGGATCAATGGGCTCATTATTTAATGTGGTAGATGCATTGGAGAATACATTTAATTATTAGTTTTATTTTTAAAATATTTAATGTGGGTTCACATGAGACAAGTTATCTTGGGCACTTAAATAAGAGAGAAAATTTGGGTCACCCTAGAGGTTGTTATGACTCTTGGTCCCAAAGTCAAACTTGGGCTCCTGTATTGAAGATATTCTTGACTGTATTCATTATTGATGCTTGGGTGCATTGATTAAGGGTAACTATAAAACTTAGTAAGCTTCTCTAGTCTTGTTTCTCTCTTGCCTATAAATTGAAAGCTTGGGATTGAGGCTAGACACATTATTTTGGTTGATAATCATCTTATGCATGCTCATTGTGAGTGAATATTGATGTATGCACCTTAAGCTTGATTTTCTTGTTGATGAGACCTTGAGAAGCATGGAGTGAGGTATGTGGATCTCATTTGTAACAATTTTTTTCACTAATACTAAAGAAGGGCGTGCATTGCATGGTTTCCTCCTTAATTAAGAATTTCAATCTCTTGTGAGGGCTCAAAGCTTGATATTATATCATGATTTTATTTTTTTGCTAAGAATACATTGGTTTTAGTTCTTTGAAGGTTAGTTTTTCCTAAAAGGGTTTTAATAGGGTATATTGATGAATCAATTTTTTGTGGTTGTTCTATACTTCCATTCATTCTTGTAATTTCTTTAGTGCTATTATTTCAAATAATTTTAGAATTTGCATAGATTAGTGATCCTTGTGACATATTTCCTCATAGGATTAATGGTATTTCGTTTTATATCAAAGCTTATTTTTGAGTTTTGGTACTAGTGATTTGTACATTAGAATTAGATCTTCATTCAAGCTATATGAGGGGATTCCTTCCATGTGGTATTAAACTTTCTTAGAGTGGGATTATGTTGCACTTGATCTTGTTTCAAGATATAATTATGACACACAATTCTAGAATAGAGGTGGATAGATTCAATGTAATAAACTTTGAAGTTTGGAAGCTCAAGGTGGAGGATTCATCTAATTGTGACAAGTGGATAATGGATCATGTTACAAGTTTCATTCGATTTCATCCTCATATTGTTGGATTTGGACATATGGTGACTTAGAGTTCCTATTTGGTGGTATAATATTAATCCTTGGTCGGTTGTGGATTTGGTCATATGGTGACCTAAATCTCCTATTTATCCCCTAGATACATGGTCATTAGGAAGTTGTGGTGTTTGTCACATCGTGACCTAGACCTATCCTTTAGCCTTGTAGATGCTTGATCATGTGGAGTTGATCGTGTAGTGACTTAGAGGTATTTTTTAGCTTTTCTCTTTGAATGTATATGATTGGAGTAGTTTTTCATATGGTGACCTAGAGCTCCAATTTAACTGGTTTTCCCTTGGATGCATATACTTGTGTGTTGCTAATTCATGATGTGTTTAGATATCCATGTTGTAAACTTGTAATATTACATCATTTGAAAAATATAAATCTTGTGCTTGTAGATTTGTAGGTGTTTTGTATGCGTCGATAGATTTAGATTTGCATGGTTTATTCTATAGATTTTATATCTAAAATTTATGGTTTTGTATAGATTTGTGGAATATTGTTTTTTGGATTATAATTTTTGATGGTTACTCAAGTAGAGATAGTTTCATCTTTACATGCATTATTTTGAGAATTTACTTAGAGGATTGTTCATCAATATCTATTTCTTAACTCATGGTTGTCTTGTAGCTATATATTTATGGAATTTTATATCTAATGATATTTTAGATTTTGTGTTCATGAAATGAGAAGAGTTTGCTTGATGCCTCAATTTTGTTGTTTTTAGTTGAGTTTGCATGTATTCAACATGAGGTCGCAAGTGTCATGTTTGTTTCATTGCATACTCCATGAAAAACTCAAAAGTGAATTTGTGAGTGTTAATGG
>VDFB02000017.1:414685611-414789687 GCA_007258455.2 Sequoia sempervirens
TAAGGCAATATTACCGAAGCTCGATGAAGAATGAAGAATCATATTGGAACCATATTTTATTCTTTAAAAATGCATAAGGAAGCTAAGGACCAAAACACTCACTCGGTATCTCATCCAATGGAAAAAATTACTAGTTGAAGATACCACATGGGAGGACAAGGAGTTCATTTAGAAGTATCCAAACTTGCTTAACATTGAGGACAATGCTTCTTTGAAGAGGGGGGATGATGCACCCTTAATATTAGAGTACATCTAGTTACGAATAGTTAGCTTGTGGCTATCTTAACTCTTAATTAAGTCATATTAGCATTATTATATTGTTACTTAGTTAATTAGATTGGCCTAGGGCTTATATAGGGTTATCTAAGTCAGATTGAGTGATATCCTAGGCAGTAAGTTATATATAGGAAGTAGTGAGTCTTATTTCATCATCATTTTGTAAATTGTGTTCTCATTGGAGATGTTTGGAGGTTTTCCCCTTGAAGTGGCTTGTTATTCTTAGTTATTATCAAGTATTTGCAGCATATTTCCTATCATATTTTTTTATTGTGCAAGTTATTTCATTACAAATAGGTAGTCTTATAATTTAACATGAATTTCAAATCTTTTAGTTGTATAGTTCAATTGATTTTTGTTTTTAATAAGAGCATATAGTTTTTTTACAATAAATCAACAAATAGTTCAATTGAATCTTTTTCCCTAATAAGAACATATCATATTTTTACAATAAATCAATAAAACAAAAAATAGACATATAAACATGTTCATAGTATGACACCATCTAGTAGACTAATTAAATATAACTCTATGTTTTATTAGAGAATTGTGATAAATAAAACACTACAACAATAAAGGAAAATCTACGAAAGAACAAACATTACAGAAAATATGATTAGATAATGTCAGATTGCTCAACTATTCCAAACACCTTAATAACATAATTTTGAGTTGAATTGTCAAAATTAAGGATGCGCAGAAGTTTGATTTCACCACCTAATCCAGTCTACTCTTGCTTCAGAAATCCATGTATCCTCCTTTGATCCTCTTAATTTCCATTCGAAAATATTTTTTTTTAATAATTTCTCTTAACTATACATATATGTACCTCTCCTTGTTTTCAAGAACTTATTGCTTCCAACCATGCTCTTGCATTAACTATGTGCTACTGCAAACATTTTCAGACCTATTACAAGAATTCAAATTAACAACATTGAATATAGGTGAAATATCAAAATCCTTGGACAACAGAATTTCATAATCATTTTCAGAAAACCTATTCAAAACTCTACATGAACCAATCTTATTGTTGATTCCTTTTCTTGAGTATGTAATGACCCACTCTCTATTTGAGTAAGTCCTCTCTTCTGTATTTATCTACAATAACTCTATGCTTGACACTACTCATTCCCAGATATTTCTTGACTTGTTCATACATTTCTTTCATGTGTTGTGAAAATTCCCCAAGCTATGTACAAACATGCATATACGTGTATATATACCTTCTGAAATGTTCAGTAGATCTGTAAAACTTTGAGATGTCCTGTAAACAATCTGAAATGATGTTCTTGTACAACTGTTCATTGAGTTGTTGAACAGAAATTTACCTTGCCACAATATGGAATCCTACCGTGTAGGCTTGTCTTCTTAAGAGATTACTAATACTTTGGTTGACAACCTTAGTTTGACCTTTTAATTCAACTGTGTACCCATTCTCTTCCATAGTGTACACCAAAAATATTTGAGAAACCACCAATCTGACGACCTTCAAATAAATTGTATAGCTGCTCCGTCTAACATGAATGATTATTGTTTAAAGTTTGTGGAACTGCTAGGTTGGGTTACTTTTAGCTGGGGCCCCTACCTTGACTCGCTTACATCAGTTGTTATATGATAGCTCACACATACCTCACCCACTACGTCAGTCGTCTATATAAAGGGATAAGATAATCACAAAATCCAGAGTGGATGAATTGTCTCTGGAGAAGATGATGTTGGATTTCTGTTTCATCACGAATAAATGAACATTGTTCATGATATCATCCTTCAATGCTCATTTTTCTTTGATTTATGCGTACTTCTTCAAGTCGTTGTCAATTTGGTCTTGTTTACGTAGTGCGCCATCATGGCGTCCCATGTGAGGTTCTTATCACTATTTGTTAGGTCGTTTATGTTCATCATTATCTTCTTCGATTCCATCGCCATACACAAACCACATATTCTCTGTGATGTCAGTTTTTTCTTTTGGCCTGTTATATTTTGTGTATCAGTATTTTGTGAAGATAAAGACTTTCAGATAGCTCGCAGGCTACTAGTAGGAGTATATAAATCAATCTGAACTATTTAACTGCTACATTTGAAGAACTCGTAAATGTTAAGCTTGCCATTCACCGTTGAAACATGGGAAGGTTAAAAATAGCAACTACATTTTATAGAAGATATTACTATGAATGTTTCTCTGCCATCAGCTTAATCTGCTCTCACTATCCACTAAAACCAGAATAGCATAATGCAATGTGGTAAAAGATGAGACTTAGAAAGCTTGCAAGGTGATATACTAAAATTCTATAGCAGTTAGAGAAATAGAAAAACTGGACCAAAGTTGAATTCCAGCCTTCAACTATATGCTTAATTGTACTTCATGTTTTGGCCTGTCAAATTTATCATTGCAATAATTTATTGACTTTCATGACATCAAGGGTTCTCGATAAGGTTCTCAATAAACGAAGATTAATATCTTGAAAAGAAAATTTCGGTATACGAGCTAAAAATGTGTTTTAATCTTACTCTATGAGGTTGTACTTTAATATATTAAAGAACTATATTAATTTATTGATCTTATCTTCTATCAAGTCAATGCAACAAGATTCACAAGGATTAAAATATTCATAAAGGGACAATTCGGTCATTAAAGAGTTATATATAATCCTTTAACATCCAATGTGTAACATGCATAATTCTTTTTTCTTGGATTGTTTTAAAGTGAATCATCCTTCAAAGAAGATAGATTAAGTAAACCTACAAGAAGATAAGAATATATATATATATATGGGTCATTGTTTAGTGTATTTATAAAATGGTGACATGATTTAGAAAATTATAAATTATTATTGAAAATGGGATAATATTTTATAAATTTTTATATGAGATTATTGACTTAAGTATATGTTAATATTTTTCAATCGATTTTAATATTCACTGATATTATACCTGATATAAATTCATCACTACATTCACTCTTTATGTGGTCATATCAGAAATTGTGGATATTTTATTTAGTATTGAGGAGAAGTGTTCTAGTACCTACAAGTTTGATATTTACCTGATGCAGGGCATCAATTTTATTTTAAGTCTTTTTTTTCCCTCAACCACTATCACGTGAAGGAGCTATTAAAATTTTTAAAATTTAAAATGCATTTTGTTTTGTTTTAAGGACAGTAATATCTACCTACTGCAAGCTCATTTAATGAGCAGCAGAAATAAAAAATGACAAAGGGAAAATCTAAGTGGGAGATTTTGAGGTAAAAGATAGGTCGTTAGAGAAATTAATGATAGATCTTGGACATTGCAACTATTTAGGTGGGATTTATGAGACGTTTCCAGAATTTTTTTGGGAGATATTTTCAAAAAGAAAAGAGAACAACAAAAAAAGAAGTTTAGAATAGTAGAAAAGAGGGGAAATAGAGAAAGCAACAAAGAGAAAATAGAGGACAGCAAAAGGAATATTTTGAAAGTAGTTAGAGAGGCTCGTAGCAAACGAAAAAAAGAAAAGGAGGAGGACAATAGACTCCATATTTTATTGTAGAAGTTGTAAATGTGTAAAATGATTGTAACTGTTTGTATTTCCTAAGTTAACAAAACTAGTTATTACTTTTTTTCAAGTCATTACTCTTCAATATTATGTGTGTGGTTGCAAGAAAAATATTGTATAACTCTACTTGTTATGAAAGTATGGGTTTTTATTTGCATTTTTAAAGTATTTTATGAAGTTGAAATTATTGACAATCACCTACAACCATCATTGTAGCTACCCACAACAACAATCTATTTTTTACAATAGCAAATTTATTGCCCTTGCAATTGATTTTATGTCTCTTAAACCTTTTGTTTGACCTGCAACACGTGTGTAGACCTCTATAGAGGTTGTGTGAGTTTCTTATAGCAACACAACCTCTCATTTTCCACCAGTTAGCATGTTTTTAAGTGGGTTTTTAGATGCCTACATGGGGTGGGTGCCATCAATGTGGTATCAGAGCATAGCTACAACTTTGGGAAGAAAGTTAGTGGCTTGATATTAGGGTTGAAGGAAGCCCTTTAATGTGAATTGTGGGTGTGTCCCTACAACAAGGGATAGTGTATCTAGGAGACTACAACTAGAAGGAAAAGAAAAGAAGGTTAGTTAGAACAATAGGATGCCACCAAGCAGAAGGATAGCAAAGGTTGCAGCTATAAAAAAAGTAGGAAGAATAGATGAGGTGTTAGAAACCCCAAGGGGAGTATAGGCAAGAATGGATGCAATAGAAGGTTGAATGAGAAGAGGCAAAGCACATGAGGATAGTGATAGTGAATATGATGAAGAAGCAAATATGGCTAGACAAGAAGGTGAAAATATAGATGGAGATATAGATGCAAGAGAAAGAAGGCTTATAAGAGCTATTTTCAATATTGGGAAAGGAGCAAGGGTGGAATTACCAAGCTTCTCAAGAATTCTAGAACTAGATGAATTAATATATTAGATAACAGAGATTGAGGAATACTTCGAATATGATGAAGTAGAGGACCCTAAAAGAGTGAAGGTTTCTCAAAAAGATTGAAAGGTCATGCAAAACTCTGGTGGAAAGAAGTGCGGGCTAAAAGAAGAAGAAATGGAAGAGATAATATCACACGATGGGATCAAATGGTAAGTAAGATGTAGGTTAAATTTCTATTCAGAGACTATCAAATTGAACTTCTCAAGAAATTGCATAATTTAAGACAAAGAGAGTTAAGTGTGAAGTCCTATATAGAGGAGTTTTATAAAATTTTCATCAAATCTGGTCATAATGAATTAGACCATGAAAAAGTAGCATGATATGTTAATGGATTGAGGATGAACATTCAAGATTAGCTTGTTAGAAATTAGGATCTTAGAATACTTATCATTATAAACAAGATATAACATAAACAAAATGAGAATCATACAAGCACAAATTTTACACATTACACAAGATATACATGGGGGAAACCCTTTCAAGTAAAAAACCCCATAAAAAATCATTTTATTAAAATACTTACAATAATGGTCTATTATAACATAGACTGAACCTAGGGAATAGTTCTCCATACTTCCACATGGTCAATAATACCTCATGTGCATAGTGATATAAGTCATTATATAATCTCCAAATTCCATGCCTCTCAAATGAGAGAGAACCTCCTTAAATACATGAGGAAGGGTGACATAATACTTGAAAGGGTATTATTCACGCCTATTCAACAACCCCATTCATAAATAATCAATAATCTAATTACTTAGACTATAATTATTTCAAATGAGATATGCTTAATAAGCATATAATATATAGCGTTTTATAACCTTATATTAGAACAATATATAAATTTTGTAAGGGTATGACCCCTAATAACATTATGTTCCAACACTCCCCCTTAATGTTAACAGGGGCATCACATGTCAATTTCCATAAAAGAAAAAATGAAGTACCCCAGTAACGTAGGTCTTCTTTTACAGTGATAAATAGGGACACAAATATATGTCAAAATGAAAGTCATGTATTTTGGACTACATGAAAGTCATCTTGTCATAGTTTATAATCCTAGTGTTTTAAAAATGATGTTATATATGGGGTCTTATAAATATTTTTATTGGAGCCTAAGTCTCCTCAAATCAGCCTCACCCCAGGTTCATTACATAATGCCATAGGACTTAATATAATGCTTTTATAAGCGGAATATTTAGAGAAGAACTTTAATATATGCCCATAGGACTTATACATCTAGGATTTAGCCATTAGGTGTTGAATTGACATGCACACTCCCCCTCAATGGCATCACCTAAGGCCAAAAATTTTATTTGAATTTGGAGCATATAATGCCTATAGGTCTTATATTATGCCTATTAGGTCTTACATCTAGGATTTATCCATGAGGTGGTTTTATGCACACTCCCCCTCAATGGAATCACCTAAGGCCAATCACTACATAGAGGTTTTTATAAGTGATGGCTAATATTTCAATATTTTTCTTCTTGCTCATAGCATTCATTTGCTTGAATGGAACTAGAGAGAATTTTATGATAAAATACTTTTTCTTGAGTAGAACTGGAGAGAAATTTTTTGATAAAATACTTTCACTTGGGTAGAACTTTTATGATCTAGAATACTTTCTCTTGAATAAAACAAGAGAGAAATTTAATGATGAATACTTTTTCTTGAATTTTTTTTTTTTTCAAGACTGCACAAATCAAGTAGCCCCTAATGCCTATAGGTCTTGTATTATGCCTATTAGGTCTTACATCTAGGATTTATCCATGAGGTGGTTTTATGCACACTCCCCCTCAATGGAATCACCTAAGGCCAATCACTGCACAAATTTTTTTATAAGTGATGGCTAATATTTCAATATTTTTCTTCTTTCTCATAGCATTCATTTGCTTGAATGGAATTGGAGAGAATTTTTTATGATAAAATACTTTTTCTTGAGTAGAACTAGAGAGAACTTTTTATGATAAAATGCTTTCACTTGGGTAGAACTTTTATGATCTAGAATACTTTCTCTTGAATAAAACAAGAGAGAACTTTAATGATGGAATACTTTTGCTTGAAATTTTAAACTTTTTTTAAGATTGTAGAAATTAGGCAGCCCCCTATGAACTGCAGTGCACCTGGTAAATTTTTTTCATGTGACTGGTATTGCTGACCCGACACACCCTTTGGTACCATGGGGATAAGGGGAGACTAGACCTCGTGACCTATTTCTTGCAATAGGATGCTTTATCCAATCAAGCTAAGCCTCCCACCCCCTTTCACTTGAATATAACTAGAGAGATCTTTAAAAAAAATTGAGTGAGGTGCCCATGATTTTCAATGTTCTTTTCTCTCTTTGAAATGAGATTCTTCAATGGTAAGATTAAAATAACTCCAATTATAATATAGTAAAGTGGTACTTTTCCAAGTATCCATTCAAATCTCTTCCATAAATCTTCAAAGCCGCATTGATTTTTCAAAAGCTAATTTTTTTCTTTGGATTTTGATTAAGAAACCATAGAAGATAGTTTTCTTTAAGAATTATTACACCATCCATGTAAGAGAACCTACACCATTTATTTTGAAGAAATAATCTATGGTAGATTTCCTATAAATGGAATTTCTAGCATAGTCAATAATATAATGAAATAAATTTTATTCTTGGTGTAGAAAAGATATTTTTAATATGCATTTGTCAATTTCCAATGAGCATAGATCTTGAAAATAGTCTAAAGATTGTTAGCAAGGAGATCATAGATATTTTCATGAACATAAGTATGAATAATTTTTCATTTTTATTTCATGGATAAAACTATCATGCTTCTAATCATGTAATAATGATCTATAAAATATTTAAGCAACGGGTGAGCTATCCTTTCCAAGTTTTCTCGCCAGATAATTTATTAGGGTGATAGTCACCCATTACAAATAGGTTCTTTTTTATACCCAATAATTTTAGAATAAATATTAACCTCTTTAGATAGTTGTGAAAAATGTTGAACCGTTGATTTTTGGCTCCTATGTACAACTCTTGCTCTTCTAGGGTTTTTCACCTAAAAGGAGAGAGATGGAGAAAAAATGCTAATGGTTCATTCAAATAATGTAATGTGTGATGTTTTCTAACCTAAATGAAGTTAACTAAATTCAATTGACTAATCTAAAGGAATGAAAATGAATTAAAAAGTGAAATTTAAGCTATGTTTGAAAACACATTGTGTTATGTAACAATGAACTAAATGAAGAAAATATGCAGAACATAAAGGAATCAATTAAATAAAAGTGCACCTAGGAAAAATATGAAAAATCTGGAATGTTGTGGATGCTAACTAAAATCACTATTTTTTCACAGTGGAACTCATTCGCCCAGAGTGGTGAATTAGTCCTCTTGGTGAAAAACTATCGAAAGCAAGTTTTTGTCTGTCAGGATCTAGAATCTGACAAAATTTAGATTTTCAGTCCTAAGGTGGGACTCATTCGCCATAGGTGGTGAATCAATCCTCTCCCAAATTTCTAAAAAATCAAGGGACAACTTTGCAACACTAGATCTAGAAATCACTGCTTGTCAGGTTGCTGAAGTTAATTCTGTAGGAAACATACAGAAAACCTTCTCCATGCTTGAAATAGACTTAAGTTGACTCGAAGAACCTAGTTGACTAGTAAACCAATCTTCAACACCAAAAATCTTGTCAAATCTGTATATACCTAGGTCTGCAAACAAACATGCAATAGAGGGAAAATGGTCTAAGGTTAGTGAATAGGGGTTTGCCTTGGGCAAACCCCGCTTTTGGTAATCAAACCTTTAATAAAATAATGAAATGCAAAGGAATGATAAACTAACAACATGCAATTTCTATCAACTTACCAAACCCTTGATGATGCAAGTCTGAAGTAATATCAATGGTTGCTTCAAAGTGCTTGAATAGTGCTTGAAAATATGTAAAATGCTTGAATCCTTGAGTGAATAGGTGGATAAGTTAACTTGATGAATAGGGGTTGAAATGAGTTGAAAATCACTTATTTATACACACTTGTGCCTTAGTTACCTTTTCATACCTCATCATAGGCCAACTGTTTTTGAATAAAATCCTAAAAGGAAATTTAAAATATTTTGAATTTGGGGCCAAGGGTGACTCATTTGCCACCCATGGTGAATGGTCCCACTTAGGACCTAAAAACATGTGTCAAGAAATATGTTGTATTTAATGTTTCTTGTTGGGATAATACTCAAAAATACACTTAATTAAGCATATGAGAGCATAAAGGGGTCAAATAAAGCATGAGAAAGGGATAAACAGTGAAGATGTGCCTAGAAAAGTGTGAAAACTTGTTACAAGACTTTACAACACTCAAAATAGGACTTGTTGATGAATAAAAAGGTGATTTTTAGGTGAATTGTAATTAATAGAGTCTAGAAGAATGTAGAAATGTCTTACAACACTTCACAACACCTTCACAAGACATCATTCTTTGAATTTTAGTACCTAAATAAGCATGTTCAAGCCATGTTGCAACATAAAGTCAGAGCAACATAGTTCCAACACCATGAAACAAGACCTAAAAGGCCATGAAAATGAAAAGGGGCCATTTTTCTATGGCACAAATGTCATCTCTTATAACTATCATTGATAGTAAAGAAGAAGAAGATTTATCTCCTACTTCGTGCTTCCAACAAGAATTGCATACAAAATGTCAACTCAAACATTTGATAACACAATAATGGAGAAATGTTCACTTCAATAAAATATTTGGGTTAGTAAGGGATGAAGGAATGTAAGACATATACTATATCAATAAAGTTAATAAGGAATTTATAAACCTAAGAGATCCAATATAGCTAAAGATTCAACATCAAAAGGTTGAAGAAAGGTGACACTAAGACTCCCTCTTTTTGTCATTTTACTATAGAATTGAAATAGTTGATATGTTGAGTGCAATAGATTCTTTAATACTAGTCTTTTTTGGGTATCAAAGTTAATCCAACTCTACTACCACTTCCTTTAGGGTATCAAAGTTGGGCCAACTTTGATACTCATTCTTCAAGGTATTAGAGTTATGAAAACTCTAATACTAGTTCCTTTGGGTATCAAAGTTGGGCTAACTCTGATATTATTCCTTTAAGGTATCATTCTTGGGAAAAAAATTCTACCAATATTTCAAGGTGTCAATGTTAGTCCAAATCCAATACCTTCTTTAGGGTATTGGATTTAGGTCAACTATAACACAATCTCAGGTTATTTGAGTCAAGCCAACTTTGATACCCTCTCTTAGTGAGTCCTTTACATGTGTCATCTTCTTAGTGTATAGTGATAATATTTTGGGTGTATATGCCACTGTGATTAACACTACACTAGTTGTTTTCATTAATTTATGTATTTTGCATATCAATATCTTATCTTGTTTGTTAGTATTGTTCTTTTAAAAGAATTTTTTTTGGCTTGGCTAATTCCCTAGGCATTTGGCTTGGGGCATTACATATTGTTTATGCAATCTATTACCAAAATATTTTCATGAATATTTTGAATATAAGTATTTTATATGAATGTTTTAGCTAAATTTCATTAAAATTTCCTTATAATTTGATGCAAACTTCAAATATTTTAGTTGCATAGCTCAATTAGGCCATCTTTTAGAATAATAAAATATCACACTTTTACGATAAATCATCAAAATATAAATTACACACATTTCCATAGTGAAATACAATCTTGTAGAAAACTAACAATAACCCTTTGTGTTTTATTAAAAAATTGTGGTTAAAAACATGAATTTCTAATAATAAAGAAAAAAAATACATGAGAAAAATAAAAACTAAGGAAAATATTTTTGGGTAATATAAGATTCTCAACCCTTAAGATTCCCTTACATTAGACACTACAAATAACATAATTTTTAGTTGAGTGCTCAAAATTATGGATCCAAGGAAAATTAATTTATTCATCCTAGCCTATCCACTTCTACTTAAAAAATACATATATCTTCCTCTAGTTCTCTTCCTTTCCAGTTGAAAATATATTATTTCTATTCATTTCTCCTAGTTCTCTTGATTATTGATGCAAACAAGATTGGGTGATCTTACCAAACTACCCAATCTTGCAAACTTAACATTTCATGCAATCCACATTAACATATATATTACAACAAAATTTGAAACATAGATTTATTAGAGAATTCATATTTACATTCATACAAGAAAATTTCTCAATAAAAATTACATGTATGGATATTTCAACAAAACATAAAATTCAATAAATTTTATTGGGTTTTTAGACACCTCCTACTTGCAACTTTTCAAACACTTATACCTTCACATCTTATTGGCTTCAATCCTCTTTTGAAATTTATTTTTTACCTTCATCCTATAGCTCTCATGGCTTCCTTGAATACCTTGAAAACTCTTCTTCCTTTTCTTCTATTCCTCTCCTCTTAGCAAGTTAATTTCATACATCCTTCTTTATGCAATTCTCTAGAGCAACCTGCAAGTTTTTTTTTAGATAAAAGGCATAATGCCTATTTATTATATTATATTTGATTTTAATAATTACAAGTGAAGCCATAAATGGTAGAAAGCGGCTCAAAATGTTGGAGAATACAATGATGTAACTAGATTTTCCACTAGCTTCTACAAAAAATTCATATGATATACTTCTGAATAGCTAAAAAACCTTGATAAAGTGGTCACATGTCGATGTAGATGCTACCAAAATACTGCTTTAGTCACCAAAAAAATGTTTCAAATTATACATCCATCCTTACTCCAAATGATATTGAATTCTCCCCTAACTGCTCCTAGACTGCTTCAACTTGTTGGGCATTAATGTGAGAGGTTTGAGAATTAACAGTGACATCAATATTTGGGAGTGGTTGCATAGCCTTGTTTTCCAAGGGAGATGGAGGAAACCTCGTGGCTCCAACCTACAAGTTATTTCTCTAACCTTCTTATTTTTTATTTCTTTCTCTTAACATAATTAAATATTTTATTTTATAGCCATTAAAAATCTTGTGAGACACCAAAAGAGGAACCCAAATCTGCTCTTTTAGGTCCCTTCAATTATTTTTTGAAATTCCCCTATATATGCTTAAAATCAATCATTAAATGCTTCTAAATATAATACCCAAAATTTATACAACATATCTCATGCCTTCTTGTTGTATATGCCTCATAAAATGAATAAAATCATAAGCCAATTCCTACTCATTCACCCAAAACAAAAAATAAAGATTCGTTGATTATTTTTCCAAAAATCATTAGTTTTTTCTTCTATTTTAAAAATGCAAATCCAAAAAATAAAATGACAAATGTCACTTTCCTTATGCACACTTCCCAAGGCATCCAAATTAAGTAAATTAAATAATTTTTAATTTATTTTATTTTAAAATTTTCATATAAAATACCAATGGACCCCTTCAACACTTGAAACCTTGAAATTGTACAATGTAATAATTTTAAAATCGCATTAAACATCCTAGTTGACTCTAATTTTTGAAATGGAAGCCAAGATTTGATAAAATAAATATTTTATCATTCAACAATTCACAAGATGCTCTTGAAGCTTAAACCTACATCAAAAATACAAAAATTGAACATAAAAGAAAAAAAATGAATGATGTAATATTTCATGTGGACTTGGATGCTCCTACATCAGTTATACACATATCTAAATCTGCAGTATTTTTTCTCATTGTTTTTCAAACTTGCATTGCTTCTAGTCAAACTCTTCAGTAACTATGTGCTACTAGAAATGTATCTAAACCCTCAATAAAAGTAAATATCAACAATATTGAATATTAATGAGATATCAAAACATATAGAAAGCTCATTTTTATAACCATTTCTAGAAGAAAATCTCCAAAACGTCTACCAAGGACCAACCTTCTTGACTCTCATCTTCATACAAGTACCTCAAGGAAGTCATTCCTTTCTAAGTATATCATGACTACGTCTCCAATTTTTAAATCTCCTCTTGCATATACTTCTTTTATTGTGTTCTGAAAATTATTGAGCCTCTATACTAACATGTATACACCATCTAAAATAGTCAAGAGCTTTATAATACTTTTCAAAGATGCCCCATATACAATTTGAAATGATAATTTGTCTATAAAATTATTTCACTGAATTATTATGTAAATTTAAACTGTACCAAATATAACATCCCTTTGTGTAGGCTTATCTCCTACCAAACCTTTTTAAGACATTACCAAGACCCTAATTGAAAGCATTAATTTGACCATCTGACTGTGGGTAGTTTGGAGAACTGTAATTCAACCATCTACCCATTGTCTTCCATAATGTATGTCAAAAATTACTTAAGAAGTGATGGTCTACAGCAGCCCATCTAATCTGACTACTTTCAAGTGAATTTTAAAACAAATAAATTTTATTACTATTCCCTCTGGCAAGTATGATTATCATTTGAAATTTATTGAACTGCTAGGTCAGGCTGTCTTTAGCTAGATCCCCCTACCTAGACTCGCTATATGATAGAGCACATATACGTCACCTACTACGTCAGTCATCATGTTTATAGAGAAAGGAAGAAGATATCTATAATAGGTAATCCGGAGTGGATGGATTCATAGCGAGAAAATGATGCTGGATTTCTGTTACATCATGAATAAATGAGGGATCATTGTCTAGGATATCATTCTTGAAAGTGAATTTTTCTTTGATTTATCCAACTACAAAGCTACCCGGCATACTTCGTCAAGTCATTGTCATTTTGGTCTTGTCTATGTAGTGCGCCATTATGGTCTCCCATGTGAGGTTCCCTTCACTCTTTGTTAGGCCATATATTTTCATCATTATGTTTTTCAATTCCATCAGTATTTTGTATATTAGTAGAATTTCTCTTGAAGCTTAAGACTTTAAGAAAGTTTGCAGGCTAGTACTAAGAGTATATAAATCAATCCAAACTCTTTATCCATTAAATGTGAAGAACTCTGAAACGTTAAATTTCTCATTGACCATTGACCCATTACATTTTATGTTAGAGACTACCGTGAAAACTACTTCGTCATCAGCTTAACCAGCCCTCACTCTCCACTGAAACCAGAATTGTATAATGCAAGGTGACAAAAGAAGAGATTCAAAGAACTCTAGATAAGTTTTAGTAGTTACCAACTGAAATTCTATTGCAGTTGTAGAAATAGAAAAAAATGGGCCAAAGTAGAATTCAATGCTTAATTGTATACTTAATTGTACTTCCTTTTATGGCTTGTCAAATTCGTCATTGCAATCATTTATTCATTATCTTGGCATGAAAGATTCTTGAAAAAGTTATCAATAGAAGGAGATTAATTTCTTGGAAAGGAAATTTCACGATACGAACTACAAATGTGTTTTACTCTATTTGGGAACCTTTGCTGTATAGGGTTGTACTTTACATTAATATATTATAGAACTGTAATAATTTATTAATCTTAACTTTTATCATGTCACTGCAACAAGAATCATAAGGATTAAAATATTCATTAAGAAGGACAATTGGGTCATTAAAGCATTATATATAATCCCTGTCAATCCAAAGTATAACATCATAATTCTTTTGTCTGGATTATTTTAAGAGGCTTATTATTTTAAAGTGCATCATCTATAATTCTCTTCTTACTCCTTAAGATGTGCGATATCATAATCCTCTTCTCTTATTTTGTAAGATGATCAATGCAACCCAAAAAAAGAAATAGATCTTCCGACGGCTCTGTTCCGACATATGCTATCAAATTTGTGTTTATAGTTTTAAAAAGCTCATTTCTTATTGCTTGTCCCAACCAAATATCGTAATAAGAATATATTAAAATCAATCAAATACTGGAAACTTTTATAAAGCGGTGAGATTGTGTTAATTGCATATATAAAACAGTGATATGTTATACAGCAATATAGAATAATATTTTCACATAGTGCTCAGGTTAGATTCATATGAATTAATGTTTTATAATTTTTATATAAAACTATAAGTCAACGATACAATATGATTTTCAATCAATATTAATATTCACTGTTATGATACCTGCTATAAGTCCACTAAATTCACTCACAATGTGGCCACGCCAAAAAGTGCAGATAGTGCTCCACTAACTATAGGGTGAATCTTTACCTCCATGGCTGCCACTTTGTCGGATCTCCTTAGTAAAAAGACACATATTGTAAGCTATAGTTTTTCCTTCCTATTTTAAGTGTTAACTTCAATGGTTTTAGTCTCCATTACCCAATTGTCATGGGTTCCTCAAACAATAAATTTACATCTTGTGGTGTCACTAAATGGGAAATGGTGTAGCAGGTAAATTTATGGTAGGTATTTGATATTGAAAAATAATAGATAACTAGATTGTTTCATATTAGAAATAGACAGAATTATTTTGTTATTCTTTTAATATAAAAGAAATGAGGATTTGTCTTAAGGGATGATAAGTAATGTGAATAAAAAATGTAAGTTTATGTTTAATTTATTTTTTTAATTTAGATATATGTTTTCTACGTTGGAGGTAAAATAATGATTTAAATAGATAGGCATGTTATTGAAAAGTGACAAAAATTAGAGATTCAAACACTATCAATCATTCAGTTTCAATATTTTTTACTTTCAATAACATGAGTTACATCTATAGAAATTTCTCTTCTAACCAACCCATAACTAATACTAGTATGATTATTACATAATCTCTTCTAGATTATTTATTATATAACATATTATGTCAAGCATTAATTCCAAACACTCCATTCATACTATCATAAAAGCATCTTGTTGCAGGCAACAGGTCATGAGGCCTATTCTCCCCCCAACCCCGTGGTAATGGAGGGCATGTCATGCCAACACCACTGTTCACATGAAAAAAGTTTACCAAGCGCACTGCAGATTATAGGGGGACGATACCCGACCAATACCTGCAGTCTAAGAAAATAAATATTAAAAGCTATTATATATGCATAAAAAATTCCTACACCACCTTTATTTCTCCACTTACTCAAATATGATGTTAAATATAAACATATAATTCAATTACACACTACCCCTTTTTTTATGATGGATCACTACTATAATTCAAACTCAACAAAAAAACATATACAATTTAAATCAGAAGCTTGCACAATTTTACGCACTACCTACTTATCAATAATCACTGATCCAACTTTTCCTCTACTTTTCAATGTTCGAGATCTACTGCACGTCCAAGCTGCAATAAGACTTCACATTATTGCTTAAATTGTCTTCTACAAATATTTGAAGCCGCAACATTTGAGATAACAGAAATGAATATAATAATTTGTAGAACATTTTTATGAGAGACTAATTGCCGACCTCATTCTTCGCATAAACATAACTCTACTGCAAATCATTCAGGGCAATTCAATCCTCTCTAGCAATTTTGTTTCACATTTAAAAGAACAAATATAGAAATAGTGAGAGAGGCATTGTATTGTGAAAATTAGCCAAGTGCGGCACACTCAGGATCCTCCTCGTTGGCCTTATGAGAAAGAGAAGTGAATCAGATAAATACCATAACTTCTTTGAGCTTTACTTCGCTCCTTTATTATTCTGTATTCCACGTATACTTCTGTGGTGTTTGAAATCGACATAGAGCCCGAACTAAATTGATACACTAATGAATCCATCGACTTCATCTCAATGATCACATATGATGAGAATATCTTTTATTAAACAAGCCATACGTCAAGCATTCCAACAGTCCAAATAAATAAAAAAATTGATTAGCGTAATTGTCGGTTTGATTTAAATAGCACATTCTAAATTTTGATTTGTTTAGGTGGTTCATCTGAAATTATATTAATAGACAAGTTAGTGTAATTTCAGATAAACCTTCTAACCAAATCAAAACTTATAATATCTCATTTTAGGAATCAACATGTAGGGAAAGCATAATTAAATATTTATGTCCACAAGTCACCTTCACCACTGCTAGTGGAACCCATCACCCCCTATGAATGTATTACAAATATTCATGAGAAAAAATATTATCCTTTTTGAACTATCAAAGTTAGATTAACCCCTATACCAATTTTATCAGGGTAATAAAGTTGGAGTAACCTTGATACTAGCATTTTCAAGGTATTAGGGTAAGGTCAACTCTAATAATCGTTCCTTCAAGTATCAAATTTGGGCCAACTCCAATACTAGTCTTTTTGGGGTATCAAACTTAAGCCAACTCTACTACCACTTCCTTCAAGGTATCAAAGTTGGGTCAGCTTGGATACTAGTTCTTCAAGGTATTAGAGTTAGGAAAACTCTAATACTAGTTCCTTTGGGTATCAAAGTTGGGCTAACTCTGATATGATTCCTTTGAGGTATCATTCTTGGGAAAAAAATTCTACCAATCTTTCAAGGTGTCAATGTTAGGCCAAATCCAATAGCTTCTCGAGGGTATTGGATTTAGGTCAACTATAATACCATCTCAAGTTATTTGAGTTAGGCAAACTTTGATACCTTCTAGATTAGTGAGTCCTTTACATGTGTCATCTTCTTAGTGTATAGTGATAATATTTTTGGTGTATATGTCATTGTGATTAACACTACACTAGTTGTTTTCACTAGTATGTATTTTGCATGTCAATACCTTATCTTATTTGTTAGTTTAGTTCTTTTAAAAGAATTTTTTGTTAGCTTGGCTAATTCCCTAGGCATTTGGCTTGGGGCATTACATATTGTTTATGCAATCTATTACCAAAATATTTTCATGAATATTTTGAATCTAAGTATTTTATATGAATGTTTTAGCTAAATTTCATTAAAATTTCCTTATAATTTGATGCAAACTTCAAATATTTTAGTTGCATAAGTGAATTAGGCCATCTTTTAGAATAATAAAATATCACACTTTTACGATAAATCATCAAAATATAAATTACACATATTTCCATAGCGCAATACAATCTTGTAGAAAACTAACAATAACCCTTTGTGTTTTTTTAAAAAACTATGGTTAAAAACATGAATTTATAATAATAAAGAAAAAAATACAAAAGAAAAAGAAATTCTAAGGAAAATATTTTTGAGTAATATAAGATTCTCAACCCTTAAGATTCCCTTACATTAGACACTGCAGGTAACATAATTTTAAGCTGAGTGCTCAAAATTATGGATCTAAGGAAAATTAATTTATTCATCCTAGTCTATCTACTTCTACTTAAAAAATCCATGTATCTTCCTCTAGTTCTCTTCATTTCCATTTGAAAATATATGCGTTCTATTCATGCATCCTAGTTCTCTTGATTATTGATGCAAACGAGATCAAAGGATCTTACCAAACTACCCTATCTTACAGACTTAATATGTCATACAATCCACATTAGCATATACATTACAACAAAATTTGAAACATATTTATTATAGAATTCATATGTACATTCATACAAGAAAATTTCTCAATAAAAATTGCATATATGGATATTTCAACAAAAATTAAAATTCAATAAATTTTATTGGGTTTTTAGACACCTCCTACTTGCAACTTTTCAAACACTTATACCTTCACATCTTATTGGCTTCAATCCTCTTTTGAAATTTATTTTTTACCTTCATCCTATAGCTCTCATGGCTTCCTTGAATACCTCCAAAACTCTTCTTCCTTTTCTTTTATTCCTCTCCTCTTAGCAAGTTGATTTCTTACATTCTTCTTCATGCAATTTTCTAGAGCAACCTACAAGTTATTTCTCTAACCTTCTTTTTTCTTTTTCTTCCTCTTAACATAATTAAATTTTTTATTTTATAGAGATTAAAAATCTTGTGAGACACCAAAAGAGGAACCCAAATCTGCTCTTTTAGGTGCCTTCAATTATTTTTTGAAATTCCCCTATATATGCTTAAATTCAATCATTAAATGCTTCTAAATATAATACCCAAAATTTCTACAACATATCTCATGCCTTGTTGTTGTATATGCCTCATAAATGAATAAAATCATAAGCCAATTCCTTCTCATTCACCCAAAACAAAAAATAAAGATTCGTTAATTATTTTTCCAAAAATCATTATTTTTTTCTTCTATTTTAAAAATGCAAATCCAAAAAATAAAATGTCAAATGTCACTTTCCTTATGCACACTTCCCAAGGCATCCAAATTGAGTAAATTAAATAATTTTTAATTTATTTTATTTTAAAATTTTCATATAAAATACCAATGGACCCCTTCAACCCTTGAACCTTGAAATGGTGCACTCTAATAATTTTAAAATCACATTAAACATCCTAGTTGCCTCTAATTTTTGAAATGGAAGCCAAGACTTGATAAAATAATTTTCTTTTCATTCAACAGTTCACAAGATGTTCTTGAAGCTTAAACCTACATCAAAAATACAAAAATTGAGCATAAAAGAAAAAAAAAATGATTTGATATTTCATGTGGACTTGGATGCTCCTACATCAGTTATACACGTCTAAATCTGCAGTATTTCTTCTCAATGTTTTTCAAGCATGCATTGCTTCTAGTCAAACTCTTGTAGTAACAATGTGCTAATAGAAATATATTTAAACCCATAATAAGAATAAATATCAACAATATTGAATATTAGTGAGATATCAAAACATATAGACAACTCATTTTTATAACCATTTTTACGAAAAGATCTCCAAAAACTCTACCAAGGACCAACCTTCTTGACTTTCATCTTCATACAAGTACCTCAAGGAAGTCATTCCTTTCTAAGTATATCATGACTAACTCTCCATTTTTTAAATCTTCTCTTGCATATACTTCTTTTATGTGTTCTGAAAATTATTGAGCCTCTATACTAACATGTATATACCATCTAAAATATTCAATAGATTTATAATACTTTTCAAAGATGCCCCATATACAATTTGAAATGATAATTTATCTATAAAATTATTCACTGAATTATTAATATAAATTTAAACTGTACCAAATATAAAATTCCTCTGTGTAGGTTTATCTCCTACCAGACCTTTTAAGACAGTACCAAGACCTTAATTGAAAGCTTTAATTTGACCATTTGATTGTGGGTAGTTTGGAAAACTTTAATTCAACCATCTGCCCATTGTCTTCCATAATGTATGTCAAAAATGACTTAAGAAGTGATGGTCTACAGCAGCCCATTTAATCTGACTACTTTCAAGTGAATTTTAAATCAAATAAATTTTATTACTATTCCCTCTGGCAAGTATGATTATCATTTGAAATTTATTGAACTGCTAAGTCAGGCTGTCTTTAGCTAGATTCCCCTACCTAGACTCGCTATATGATAGAGCACATATACGTCACCTACTAGGTCAGTCATCATGTTTATAGAGAAAGGAAGATATCTATAATAGGTAATCCGGTGTGGATGGATTCATAGCGAGAAAATGATACTGGATTTCTGTTACATCACGAATAAATGAGGGATCATTGTCCAGGATATCATCCTTGAAAGTGAATTTTTCTTTGATTTATCCAACTACAAAGCTACCCGGCACACTTCCTCAAGTCACTGTCATTCTGGTCTTCTGTATGTAGAATGAATGAATGAATGGTTTTTAATGACGTCCACGAGACCATCAGTCTATGGGACCAAGCACCGAAACTTTAACCATTTTCAATTTCTTTTCCATATCAGCCCTTCTATTATAGATCTTGATCAGAAAGCTAGCAGTTTTGAGGAGCTTAGTTTCCCTAAAAAGTTCATTTAGATTGTCCACCTTCAAAATGTATTCATATTGGATACGGATATCATCATAAGCAGCACACTCAATCATGAAGTGTCATTCAGTCTCGACAGTCCCTTTGTTGCAAAAAATACAGGTTCGTTGCTCCCAAGCCTCCTTGGGAACAGCCCACCTACCTGTCTCGCATCTAAGATGGTGTGACCCGGTTCTTATTTGAGTGACCAAAAGCCTAGCCTTGCCTTTAATTGTAACCCTTAAATAGTCTTTCTCATCATGCTCCCACGTGGGGTTGAACACCTGGATATAATGTGACTTTTTACGGCCAACCTGCTTAGTCCACATAGTAGACCTAAACTTTTCTAGCACAAACTTTTTTATCTCAGCATTAGTGTTGGGGCACTCATGTAGTTTAATGTTCCATTTGTTCAACCACTTGCTATTTTGCTTCATCCAAGTCTTCTTTCTACGGTTTAGCTCCTCCCCAACAACCATTTTGGGCCAGCGGTGCAAATCCATGTTCTCAACTTTTTTTAAATAACTTATTAACCGGATGACAGCAGATGCCTCCAACGGGAACATACCAGTTTCAGCCAAGAGAATCTCATACGGAACCGAAGATTTGACTTTGATGTTAGTAGTGATCAAATGTTTTTGAATTCTTTCAACTTGCCTCCACTTGTGGTTTGACATGCTACCCCCCCAAACCTCACAACCATAGAGGACAACCGGTGCCACCAACAAACCAAAAAGGGTTTTCTTGGATTTCCAATCCCATAACTCTGCTTTCCTACATCTGTTTTGTAGTAGATAAGACGCCTTCCAGCCACCCTGAATCCTTTTTGCCCTGCAAGTCTCCCAGCTGAGCCTATTATGGAAATCAATCCCTAGATATTTGTATTCTTCCACCACCTCCAAAGGGCTGCCCTCAAAGATGAAATTAAACTGCTGCTTCTTCCTTTTCAAAGAAAAAATCATGATTTTGGTTTTGCTGGTGTTAACTTGCATACCGACCTCTTGGCAAAAGAGCTCGAGAGCCTTTAAATGACCTCTCAAACCCGGAGCAGATTTTGCAATTAAGATAAGATCATCCGCATATAAAAGTAACTTCACCACATAACTAGCTAGTTGAATACCCTCCCCATCAGTTTTGTTTAACCATTCTTCAAGCTTATCAATATATAATCCAAACAGAGTGGGAGATAGTGGACAACCCTGTTTGACCCCGATGTCGCTACCAAAGCATTCAGACATACCATCTTTTGTTCTAATTTTAGCGCTAACTTTCTCATAAAGTTTATGGACTGCTGCTCTAAGTTCATCAGGAATACCAAGTTCCTTCATTCTGTTCCACAATTTGTCCCTAGGTACCGTGTCAAAGGCCTTTTTGAAATCAACGAAACAACAAAAAGCTTCAGCCCCTTGAGTGTCCCAAACTTTCTCAATTAAGTGCCTAAGCGTGATGCGCCATTATGGCCTCCCATGTGAAGTTCCCCTCACTCTTTGTTAGGTCATATATTTTCATCATTATGTTTCTCAATTCCATCAGTATTTTGTATATTAGTGGAATTCCTTTTTTGAAGTTTAAGACTTTAAGAAAGTTTGCAAGTTAGTACTAAGAGTATATAAATCAAGTTTTTATTTTTTCACTTTCTTGTGTTCTTTGTTCAGTATTCTGATGATGGATTATGGAGTATGATCTGAAATGTTGATGTAAAAAAATGCTCACACAGTTATAATCCAAAAATCTTAACACTAATCAATCCGTACTCATCAAGTCTGTTTTTATTTTTTCACTTTCTTGTGCTCTTTGTTCAGTATTCTGATGATGGATTATGGAGTATGATCTGAAATGTTGATGTAAAAAAATACTCGCAGTTATAACCCAAAAATCTTAACACTAATCAATCCGTACTCATCAAGTCTGTTTTTATTTTTTCACTTTCTTGTGCTCTTTGTTCAGTAGACTGATGATGGATTATGGAGTATGATCTGAAATGTTGATGTAAAAAAATACTCACACAATTATAATCTAAAAATCTTAATACTAATCAATCCGAACTCTTTATCAATTAAATGTGGAGAACTCTGAAATGTTAAATTTCTCATTAACCATCGACCCATTACATTTTATATTAGAAACTACCGTAAAAACCTCTTTGTCATCAGCTCAACCAGCCCTCACCCTCCACTGAAACCAGAACAGTATAATGCAAGGTGACAAAAGAAGAGATTCAGAGAGAGAACTCTAGGAAAGTTAAAGGAGTTACCCTCTGAAATTCTATTTCAGTTGTAGAAATAGAAAGAAATTGGCCAAAGTAGAATTCAAGGCTTACTTGTATACTTAATTGTACTTCCTGTTTCAGCTCGTCACGTTTGTCATTGCAATCATTTATTCATTTTCTTGGCATGAACGATTCTCGAAAAAGTTATCAATGGAAGGAGATTAATATCTTGGAAAGGAAATTTCAAGATGCGAGCTAAAAATGTGTTTTACTATATTTAGGAATCTTTACTCCATGGGATTGTACTTTATATTAATATTATTAGAAAACTGTATTAATTTATTAATCTTAACTTTATCAGATCACTGCAACAAGATTCCTAAGGATTAAAATATTCATTAAGAAGGGACAATTCGGTTATGAAAGCATTATATATAATCCCTGTCTATCCAAAGTATAGCATCATAATTCTTTTGTCTTGATTTTTTTAAGAGGATTGTTATTTTAAAGTGCACCATTCATAATTCTCTTCTCCTTATTCCTTAAGATGTGCAATGTCATAATTCTCTTCTCTTATTTTCAAAGATGCTCAATGCAACCCAAAAAATTATGTTCCCACATATGCTATCAAATCTGAGTTTAGAGTTTTTAAAAGGTCATTGATTATTACTCGTCCCAACCAAATATCATAATAAGGATATATTAAGATCAATCAAATACTAGAAACTTTTATTAAATGATGAGATTGTATTAATTGCATGTATAAAATGGTGATATGTTATAACAAATATAGAATACTATTTTCACATGGTGCTCAGGTTAGATTCATATGAAATAATGTCACATTTTTTATATAAAACTATAAGTCAACGATATCAATATTAATATTCACTGTTATGATACCTGCTATAACTCCATCACTAAATTCACTCACAATGTGGCCACGTCAGAAAGTGCAGATAGTGCTCCACTAACTATAGGGTAAATCTTTACCTCCCATGGCTGCCACTATGTCGGATCTCCTTAGTAAAAAGGACTCTTATTCTTAGCTATAGTTTTTCCTTCCTACTTTAAGTGTTAGTCAATAGTTTTAGTCTCCATTACCCAATTGTCATAGGTTCCACAAACAGTGAAATTTAAATATTGTGGTGTCACTAAATGGGAAATGGTGTAGCAGGTAAATTTATGGTAGGGTATTTAATATTGAAAATTAATAGATAAATAGATTGTTATGTATTAGAAATAGAGAGTAATTTTATTATTTGTTAATATAAAGAAAGTGAATATTTGTATATGGGATGGTAAGTTATTTTTAATTCATTTTTTCTAATTTAGGTATATGTTCTCTACGTTGGAGGTATAATAGAGATTCAAGTAGATAGGTATGTTATTAAAAACATGACACAAAGAATCAAAGATTCAAACACTATCACTCATTCAACTTCAACATTCTTTACTTTCAATAACATGAGTTACATTTATAGGAATTTCTCTTCTAACCAACACATAACTAATAACTAATCTCTACAAACTAATACTAGTGTGATTAATACATAATCCCTTACATTGTTTATTATATGACATATTATGTCAAGCATTAATTTCAAACACCCCATTCATATCAACATAAAAACTATTATATATGTATAAAAAATGCTTACATCACCTTTATTTCTCCACTTACACAAGTATGATGTTAGCTTCACCTTATGACTACCTTTTAAAAAAATATTGAAACAATTATTGTATCAGCTACACACTACCTCTTTCTTATGGTGGATAACTGAGTGCAATCCAAAACGTGAGTAAAAATCATACACAAATGACGAGGGAGCAAACCCAAGACACAGAAAATGATGCAACAACTAGAGAAATTGTATTCTTATTGAGAATGGAACTTCTTACATGCAGAGGATCACAAATCCTCAAGCTCTGCAATACATGCAAATTACAGAAGAACCCCTTTTTCGCAGCATGCGAACTCTTTTCCCCAAAAAGTTACTCAAAAATCAGAAACTAGCCCATTAATAGACCCATTTCCGTTTGGAACCAAAAACAACATTTGAGATAATATTTTTGGCGATTTGGTGCCAAAAGTTACAATTTGAAATTCAAAAACTAAGTCCTAATTCGAAAATTGGCAATTTTCCAAAAATCGGCCAACTTCCGAAAGCCATAACTTTTGATCGCGGACTCCGTTTTTTTAACCGTTTGCACCGCCGGAAAGGTCTCGAAGTGAAGAACGTGCTAAAAACCAGCTCCACTAGTTTTGACGATTTATGGGCTTGTACAGGACCATTTAGTGCCTCAAACTGGGCTTGGAAGCTTTTTCAGGGCAAAAAGCAGAAACTGGAACTTGAATAACTTTCAAACCGTGAATGATCATGACCTGATTCCTTCGCCAAAGAGCTTATTTTTCTGTCATGAACCTTCCCATAAATTTTTGTCTTCCCACACCTTAAAATTCACACCTGCTAAAAATAGCAGTTGAGCAGAAAAAGCAGAAAAGCAATTCTAAAAGTTGGAAACTCTTATTTGACAAAAAGGGTATCCATAAATACAAAAACATCTACAAAAAGAAAACAACAAGAACATAAATAGAAAGCATCTTTTTGGGTGATGCAAGATTGCCCTCACACCACTGAATGCTCCTGCATCAGACACCCAGGGTAATTTGAGAGGTGACCCCGTCACGTCTCAGATGGTTGAGAAAAACCCAAACAGTCAACCTCTACCTTAGACAACCAAGATGAGTCTTCTACAGGCCTTCCTCTCCACTTCACCAGATATTCTTCATACTACATGTTTCTGGTACTCCTTCCCACACGGCTATCTAGGATTTCTTCAATCTCCTTCTTCTCTAAAGTAGGTGTTGGAATGTCACATTGTTTCATTGTTGGTACTTCCTCTGTGCCACCTTCATGATACTCTATCAGATCTGAAATATTGAACACAAGGGAAATGTTGACTCCATCTGGAAACTCTACCTCATATGTGTTCCCTAAATCATGCCTCTTCAAAATTTTATAGGGACCGAACTTCTTCATCTTCAATTTGTTATAGGTTCCCACTGGAAACCTTTCTTTTCTCAAGTGGACCATCACTTCATCAGCAATCTGAAACACCTTATACCTCCTCTTTTGATTTGCCTTAGCCTTATACTGCATATTCATCTTGTTAATATGTTCTCTTACCTTCTCATGTATATTTTTGATGTGCTCTGCAAAGTCTTCAGCTTCAGAACTTTTATTCTTCTCTTGGTCCATCTTCCTCAATTCTGGAGTGGTCCTGGGACTACCTCCATACACAATCTAGAATGGTGATCTACGAGTGCTTCTGTTGACAGAATTGTTGTAAGAAAATTCTGCCTGGGGTAAGATCAAGTCCCATCCCTTGGGTTTATCTCCTACCAAGCATCTCAGTAGGTTACCCAGACTTCTATTCACAACCTCAATCTATCCATCAGTCTGTGGATGGTGTGCAGAACTGAACTTCAATTCTATTTTCAACTTCTTCCACAAGGTCCTCCAAAAGTATCCAACAAATTTTGTGTCATGATCTGAGACTATACTCTTTGGCAGACCATGTAGCCTCACCACCTCTTTGAATAACAAGTCAGCAACGTGGACTGCATCATGGGTCTTCTAGCATGGGATGAAATGTGCCATCTTCAAAAACCTGTCAACTACCACAAATACTGAATCATTCCCTCTTTGTGTCCTTGGCAAACCAAGAATAAATTCCATACTTATATCCTCCCATGGCCTCTTTGGTACAAGTAAGGGCTGATACAACCCAATATTTTGGCTCACTCCTTTAGCCATCTAACATACCCTGCAACTCTCCAAAAACTTCTTCACATCTTGTGATAACTGAGGCCAATAATAATGCTCACTGATAATGGCAATGGTCTTATCCCGACCAAAATTTTCTGCCATTCCTCCACTGTGCTTCTCCTTTATTAGGTTCTCCCTCATGGAACTCCTTGGAATACACAATTGACTTCCCTTAAACAACATGCCATCCTGGATTATGAAATCTAGCCACTTCGCCTTGTCAACTATAACAGACTCCTTGCAAGCTTTCCAAGCCTCTGTAAAATCAGGATCTTCATGATACAATGTCTTGAGTTCATTGAACCCAACCACTTCAATTTGCATCTATGTCAACAATGTTTGCCTACTACCTAAGGCATCTACAACCCTATTCAACTTGCCACTCCTATGCTTTAAAACAAAGGTATAACTCTGCAAAAATTCTACCCATTTCATATGCCTCTGATTTAATTTTCCCTGACTACTCAGATACTGTAATGCTTGATGATTAGTAAACAAAACAAATTCCTTTGGCAACAGGTAATGTCTCCATTTCTTTAATGCTTGAACTATTGCATAAAATTCTTGATCATATACAGAATACTTTCTCTTTGCATCATTTAACTTTTCACTGAAATAGGCAATGGGCTTACCTTCTTGGCTCATCACTGCTCCAATGGCACAACCACTGGCATCACAATCCACTTGAAACACCTTATTGAAATCCGAGAGGGATAAAACTGGTTGCTTTGTCACTTTCTACTTCAACAAATCAAAACTCTTTGCTGCTCTAGTGCTCCACTTGAACTCTTTTCTATCCCCTCTCATTATTTCAGTCAAGGGTGCACAAATACTACTGAAGTTTCTAATGAACTTTCTATAAAAACTGGCCAAACCATGGAAAGATCTCACCTCAGTAGTAGTTCTTGGGGCAGGCCATTCTAGAATAGCCTTCACCTTCTCTGGGTCCATCTTCAGACCCTCTGCTGAGACAACAAACCCCAAGTACACTAACTCCTTTTCAACAAAACTACACTTTTTCAAATTTATCAACAATTTCTCCTCTCTCCACTTTTCAAAGACCCTACGAATATGCATCAAATGCTCACCCAGGGACTTACTGAATATTAAAATATCATCTAAGTACATAATAACAAAATTCCCCAAAAACTCTTTAAGTACCTCGTTCATGAGCTGCATGAATGTGCCCGATACATTGGTTAGCCCAAAAGGCATGACTAACCACTCATATAGGCCCTCTTTGGTCTTAAAGGCAGTCTTCCATTCGTCTCCCTCATGAATCCAGATCTAGTGATATCCACTTTTCAGATCTATCTTTGTGAAGTACTGAACTCCACTCAAATAGTCCATCAGGTCATCCATCCTTGGAAAGGGAAATTTGTACTTGATTGTTATCTTATTTATGGATTGGGAGTATGTACACATCCTCCACTCCCCATCCTTCTTTGGTGCTAGTACTGTAGGTACTGCACATGGGCTTAGACTCTCCCGAATCAAACATTTTCTTAACAAATCCTAAACTTGTCTGTTCAGCTCCTCATTTTCTACAGGAGTCATTCTATGAGCTGCCTTATTTGGCAAACTAGCTCCAAAGATCAAGTCAATCTGATGACTGGTCTTCCTCATTGGTGGTAATCCCTCAGGTACGTTATCAGAAATAATCTCTTGAAACTCATCCAATAGTCCAGAAACTTCTACTGGAACCTTCTCACTACCTTCCTTATCCATTCTAAGAATCAATGCATAACACATATGCTCATGCTTCATGCCTTATGAAAATTTCCTTCCATCAACAAAACAAATTCTAGCACTATTGCATACCTTTTCTTCGTCCTTCTTCAGGGGTTTCAACTTATGGCAAACTCCATCCTTCATCAAGGAATAAGTGTTTGCATGGCCATCTTGTACAGCACACCTATCGAACTGCCATGACCTCCCCAACAACATGTGACATGCACCCATGGGGATGATATCACAGAGTACCTCATCACGATAGCTTCCAATCTTGAACTTCACCAGGCATTGCTCATTGACCAGAACTTTGTGGTCTTTCTGCAACCAAGCAATCCAATATGGGTGTGGATGCCTTTCCCTTTTCAGCTTCAACTTCGTAACCATCTCTTCTGACACCAAATTATTGGTGCTTCCACTATCAATAATGACTTCACAACATTTTTCTTCACACTTGCACCTTGTGTGGAACAGATTCTTCCTCTGTTTTGGCTCCTTCTCTTCAGTCACCAGGGCTCTTCTAACCACTAGGGCTTTTCCCCTTTCAGTATCATCTAAATGCTCAGATTGAGCCTCCTCATCTGCATGTGTAACCCTTCCACGGCCTTTTGGCCTTCTTTCTGTCCTTCCTTGGTGTTGTGGACATTCATAGGCTCGATGCCCTTCTTCACCACAATGGAAACAAGTTCCTCTGAAACCACCTCTTCCAGGCCCTAGCCCAGATCTTCCTCGTCCTCTACCTCTTTGATCACCATTGTTTTGATCATGAGGGCAGTAGAAGTTATCATTCCTCTGGCTTCAACTGGTACCCACATCTTCATTTTTCCTTTCATCCTCATTTCGGCTCCCAAAATATCTTCCACTACCTCTTCCGCTTTGACCTCCTCGGCCTTTTTGCTTGTTGTCAAATCTTTTGTTCAGTTTCTCAACTTTCAGAGAAAACTGGTATGCATCCTCAATGGTGGTCATTCTGACCAGGCTTAGCTCCTCTTGAATAATCGGTCGTAACCCATTAAGATAACAGGCTACCTTCTCCTTGTTGGCCTCTGCATGGCTTGTTCTGATGATCATCTTGTGAAAATATTCTGTGTATTCTTTCACAGATCTACTTCCTTGCCTCAACCCTTGCAATTTTTTCAGCAGATCTAACTCATAGTCCACTGATATGAACTGCTTCTTCAGTTTCTCCACCATGAGATCCCAACTATTGATCTTTCCTTTTCCTCTTTGATTTCTCTCCAACTAGACCTTTTTCCACCAAATATTGGCATGGCCCTTCAGCTTCATTTTTGCAAACTTAACTCGATCTGGGTCCTCTACTACTTCATACTCAAAATACTCTTCTATCTCATTGATCCGGTCGATCAACTCTTTCGGGTTCAAACTTCCAGAATAACTGGGGACTTCTATTCTAGGTCTTTTTTTGATCTTTGAAATGGCCCTTATTAGCCGCATCTAATCTTGATCAATTGCCTCTTCTTCCTCTTCTATGTCTGAATCTTCCAACTCTTCTTCATCCTCTCTTTCTCCTCTCCTTCCCGGGTTTAACCCTCTTCTCATTTGTTCTTGCAATGCATCAATTTGTCTCTGGAGGGCTCTGAAACCCTCGGCCGCCAATGGATCTCTTCCACCAACATTTCTGCCACCTCTAGCACCACCACGCCTACCAGGAATCACTCTTGGAAGCATCTTGAAGATCTTGAACCCACAACCACGGTCCTAGTGCAAACTACCTCACGATCGGCGATTTGTTCACACGCTTAAGAAAACCCGCTCTGATACCACCTAACGAGGGAGCAAATCCGAGACATAGAAAATGATGCAACAACTAGAGAAAATTTATTCTTATTGAGAATGGAACTTCTTACATGCAGAGGATCACAAATCCTCAAGCTCTACAATACATGCAAATTACAGAAACTACAAAAGTTACAGAAAATTACAGAAGAACCCCTTTTCGCAGCATGCGAACTCTTTTCCCGAAAAAGTTACTCAAAAATCAGAAACTAGCCCATTAATAGACCCATTTCGGTTTGGAACCAAAAAAAACATTCGAGATAATATTTTTGGTGATTTGGCGCCAAAAGTTACAATTTTAAATTCAAAAACTAAGTCCTAATTCAAAAATTGGCAATTTTCCAAAAATCGGCCAACTTCTGAAAGCCATAACTTTTGATCGGGGACTCCGTTTTTTCAACCGTTTGCACCGCCGGAAAGGTCTCGGAGTGAAGAACAGGCTAAGAACTCACTCCGCTAGTTCTGACAATTTCTGGGCCTGTACGGGACTGTTTAGTGCCTCAAACTGGGCTCAAAAGCTTTTTCAGGGCAAAAAGTAGAAACTGGAACTTGAATAACTTTCAAACCATGAATGATCATGACCTGATTCCTTCGCCAAAGTGCTTATTTTTCTATCATGAACCTTCCCATAAATTTATGTCTCCCCATGCCTTAAAATTCACACCTGCTAAAAATAGCAGTTGAGCAGAAAAAGCAAAAAAACAATTCTAAAAGTTGGAAACTCTTATTCGACGAAAAGGGTATCCAAAAATGCAAAAACATCTACAAAAAGCAAACAACAGGAACATAAATGGAAAGCATCTTTTTGGGTGATGCAAGATTGCCCTCACACCACTGGATGCTCATGCATCAACAAATTAAACTACAAGCTTGCACAATTCTACACACTACCTACTTATCAATAATGTGCCACTGATCCATCTTTTCCTCCTACTTTTCAACATTTGAGATCTAATGCATGTTATATTAACTTTATTATGAGAGATTAGTGGTCTCATAACTTCCAAACTCATTCTTCTGATAACCATAACTCTACTACAAATCATCCAGGGGAATTCAATCCCCACTCTATCAATTTTGTTTCACATTCCATAGAGGAAATGTAGGAATAGTGATAGAGGCATTGTATTGTGAAAACTAGCGAAGTGTGGCACACTCAAGATCCTCCTCCTTGACCTCATGAGAAAGAGAAGTGAATCTGGATGATACCATAACTTCTCTGGACTTTTCTCACTCATTATTCTGTATTCCTCGTATACTTCTATAGTGGTTGCAGTCGACATAGAGCCTAAACTAAGTTGATAGATCAATGAATCCATCGTTCATTTTAATGATCACATATGATGAGCATAAATTTTATTAAAGAATAAATCAAGAATTTCAACTATTCAAACAACAAGCACTTTTTATCAGTGTATTTGTCAGTTTGACTTAAAGAGGACATTTTAAGCTTTGACTTGTTTAGATGGCTCATCTAAAATCACACTAATAGATTGATCCTACTAACAAACCTAGCTTAATTTTAGATGAGTACTTAAACAAATCAAAGCTTAAAATGTGTTATTTAACCCTGACCATAACTATCCATATGCTGATTTAAAATCATGTACTCCACAAAGTGTTGTTCAAATTCACACAAATCAAGTGTTTCGAGCCTTTTACTTCCTTTGGCACTATTCAAACTAGGTCCATGCCACCTCTAACATTGTTTACATTCAATGCTTCTTCTCTAGTCCCTTCAAATCCTCTCAATCTACCACTTTTGTACTAGAGGATAAAGAAAATTACACTATTATTTTCATGGCCATTTCAAGTCTGCAATGAATAAATGTCAGCATTCCAACAATGTCATTGATAATGAAAAACAAACTCATTAAATGTGGTGCCAATCCTAAAGAGAATGATTTAAGGCAAGCAAATTTCTACAAGCAACAATTCAAACTCTTTTTTAATTTAATTTAATTTTTTTTATTTTCAAAATAAAAACCAATTGAAAATATAAACAAGATGAAAGGAAAAGAGAAATTAAATGAAGATAGATGATGAATGTTACAAATTTTTGTGTGGTCTACACTACATCTAAGTTAACAAAATTGTAAGAATGGTGGATAGATAACAATGTCTATTGCACAACAGATGTTATATGTGCAGGAATGAAGCCGAGACTGTTAATCACCTTTTCCTTCATTGTCCTTTTGTGTTGAATATTTGGGATAAATTACTGGGGCTTCTTGATCTGGTGTGGGTTTTTCCTACTTCTGTCGAAGATTTTTTCATTCAATGGAAAGCTCCCTCTAAAAATCCTTTTGTGAGAAAGCTATGGTCTTTTATTCTTCCTTTTGTGTCCTGGAATATTTGGAAGGAAAGGAACAATAGAGTGTTTAGGGATAAAGAAATGTTGGAAGGAGATTTGTTTGCTAAAATTGTTAGGGCTATAAAGGAAATTTTATCCTTAATTCCTGGAAAAATGTTCGAGAAAGCTTTTTGGTCTCCTTTTGATATTGCTATGGCCGAAAAATGGAATTCTAAATTAGTTGGATCAAATATAATCAAACCTGGAGTGAATGGGAGAGATAATGCTATTTGGTCTATGCCGCCTTTGGGCTGGGTGAAAGCCAATTTTGATGGTGTGGCTAAAGGTAACCCTGGGAAAGCTGGTAGTGGGTGTGTGTTAACGGACAACACGGGGGCTTTTAATGCGGCTTTTGTTGTGGACATTGGAATTCAAACTAATCATGTCTCGGAAGCAGTTGAGGCTTTTCATGCGGTCAGTCTAGCCCTCAAGATCAACACGAAACATCTCTGGCTGGAGGGCGATTCTTTGAATATAATAAATTGCATTCTTGGGCTTACCCCCCCTCGTGGACCATCAAAAAATGGATCGAAGACACGAGAACTTTATTAAGCAAATTTGATAAAGTGAATGTTTCCCACGCCTATAGAGAATCCAATAGGGTGGCGGATTTCTTCGCTAATGAAGGGGTAAGGAAGGGTGGGGAAAACACGTGGAGGAAGAATGACTACATTCATCCTGAAGTGAAAGCGCTAATTTATTATGATTCAGTGCATGGAAGAGAAGGCAATCTTAGTCATAATGAAACGGATAAAGATCAGGTACATTGACTTCATTAGATTTGATGGGACCGACGTCATTTTCTTTTTTAAGAAGGGTCTGTGGCACGCTTTCTGGGTGTTTGACAAAAAAATACCTAAACGGGACCCAGACCAACTATTTAGTGTCTATTGACAGTGTGTTGATTATGGGTGGAGAAAGAAAACGGGACCCAGAGCAACTGTTCAGTGTCTATTGACAATGTGCTGATTATGGGTGGAGAAAGAAAACGGGCGAAGCTGAGCAATTTCCAGGAGCACAGAAAGAATGCTAAAGTGTGGGAAAGAATTGAAAAGGGGGGTTTAGTCCCATATATGGAAAAGCTTCATGGTACGGATGAGGGGATTCTGAACTATTTTGTTAAAAATTGGAAAAATGGAGAGATCGTGTTGTTTGGCAGGAATGTTAAGCTAAGTGAGGATTTAATAGGGGGGATAACTGGTCTTTCTACTGAGGGTGTCAAATTCTACCGGGACCGACGATTCTCTGATGAAGCGGTCATTAAATTTCCCAAAAAAGATAAGGAGAAAGCGAAGATGGTGAAGGTTGCTAATAGCTACTTTGATGTGGAGTCCATAAAATCTATTTGGAGGAAATTTTTAAGAGCTGTTATGGAATATATTACAGTTGACAGGCACTTTACCAGAGTCTATGGTTACCACTTTGCCATTTTAAACCATTTCCAGCATAAGGTTCGTATATCTCTGCCTTTTTACTTATTTTCTTCTCTGAAGAATTGCCTCGATGATGTGGAAAGAAACCCTAGGAGGAATGCTATTATTCACCCTAGTCTTGTTAGGCTCATTTTTGAGCATTTTCAAAATTTACCTGCTTTGCCTAAAACTGTTGATATTGAAGAATTGGATGATGAGGAGATAGAAATTAGTAGGGAGTTCGAACCCCAGGCCCCCCCAGCTTGTGATCTTGTTGGCCCTGATACCACTACTCCCCAGTCCTTGTCTTGTCGAAAAACCCTTAAAGGCTCTGCCTCGCTGTCTTATCCTAAGCGACAACCTCTGTTTGAGTGCCCTAGTCTGGGTTTTATCACCCCGCCTTGTCTTAATCCCCAGCCGTCTCCTGGTTGCCCTACTCTTGGTTTGTCCCCAGGTGTGAAAGGTAACCTTGTTATGAAACTCATTTCGTATTCCAGGAATTCTATGGAAATCCTCTCTAACAAGCCCATGGTCAGTAAGGAGTCGGCCCCTAGTGCTCCTGCTTCTGGTAATTCTGGGAATGATCATTTAGAGTCCCCTATTCAGGATGAAATCAATTCTGCCTTGAATAAGCTTAAGCCTAAGGATTTGGTTAGTATAGCGGAAAAAAGTATGGATGGCCTTTTTACCGTTCTCAAATGGACCCAAAAAGAAGTCTGTAAATTGAAAGGTCATGTTACTGATCTCAGCAACAAGGTCAAGGATATGGAGTAGAAAATTAGTTGGAACAGTGGAGACAATGATGAACAGGAAACTCCTTTACCGAGGAAAAGACAGCAGTTACAGGAGGATAGATTGGCTAGCATCAAGTGCAGCATGTCCAAGATTGAACAAAACATTAGGGCTACTATTGCTAACAATCATAAAATTGCTAGGCATAACACCATCATCATCAATGCGATGGTGGAAAAGCTTGAAAAAAATGAAAAGGGATCGCTGGTTGTGGAGTTGGATGCGGAAAAGGGGTGGTAGCAGATCAGCTGGTGAAGGGATTTCGACTTGTACCAGGGCTAACATCAAGAGGAAGACCCCGACTTCATCTCATACGATCCAAATTCTCAAGCAGGGGTTACAGGACATGCAGAATGTTGAAAAGGAAGCTGAGGATTTACTTAACACCTTGGAGTAATGTAATGTTTTGTTTGCTGGTTTTTTGGGTGGTCCTTTTTTAGGGCCCTTTTGTCTTTTGTCGCTGTCTTTTCCTTCTTTGGGACAGCTATCTGGTTGTTTGTCCTTTCTCTGTCTATCTCTTGTTGTTTAAACTTTGTGGTTTCAGGTCCCTATAAAACCTATTTTTTCCTTTTCAAAAACAATGTCTATTGCACATGATCACCATATCACCATTGTGAACATCACTATGAAATAAGAATAAACAAATGGAGGGTGATCTAATAGAGGTCCAAGAAAAAACTTGCTTTCATACCAAGTTGGAACAGTGAGACAAAGAACTCGAGTTTCAAACACTATCAATCAGTCAATCATTCATCTTGACACTACATAATTACATTACAGTGGCTTTATAAAGCCTTTCTTCCTTCTAACTAGCTAAGTCACCACATAATTATATCCTATTAATAAATTAACAATGTTATGTTAATTTATTATTTATTACCTATTAATTATTAACCTACGATATGTACTATTTCAAGGCATATATTAGAGTACATATTTAAAAATATTTAAATAAATAAAAAATAATTCCTTGATGTAGTCATCAATCAAGAGAGATTCTTACATTAAATTGGAGTTTCATTTGATAATGGTAAGAATTTATTTTATTATATTTTATTTATCGTAAACTATTTTTAATGTCTTCATCCACAATATTGAGGGGTAAGATGTCTTTTTCAATATTTAGGGTTAGATCCAAGATGCACAAAAATTTGTATTTCTAATTTATATTATAATACATTCATATATTTAGATGAACTAATTTCTTTAAATATTTTAAACTAGTTATGGTATTTGTCATTAATGTAAATTAGTTATATATAAAATTAATATAGATAACTTAAATATATTTATGTACAAGATGTTGATCGATATCAATCTCGAGGTTGTTATATTAAATATGTTATTTAGAATGGATAAACACATTGAGAATATGTTTAGCATATTTTGAGTAATTTGTTTAACATATATATGCTAGTTTAATTGTAATTTTATTGTAAGATTACATATAATATAAAGTTATTTTATTTAACTAGTATAGATATCTTAAATATATTTATCTACAAAATACCAAAAAATGTTACTTAGAGGTGTATTTTTCCACTAAAGAGGAAGAGGAAGTCACATTCCTCATCCTTAGATGCAGGAATGTTTTTAGTGTTGAAGATTCGCCAATTGGTGAATAGTTCATATCAGTCAATTTGAAATTGGTGAATACATTGCAACCAACAAAGTGGTCAAACAGTCTAGATTTTATAAATTATTGGTTCAATGAATTTCAATTTTCTATCAATTTATTTTATGAAGCATATGTAATTAATAATTTTTCCATAACAAACTACATGTTTCCAATGTTTTAATTAATATTTTCACCTGGAATCTTCAAAGCATTTATTAAATCACCCACATATTTCCCAATGCTATTAAAAATGATATTGTGTATTAAGACATCATTCGCCAAAAATATTAAATGTTCAATGCATGTGAGCCTATTTTTCTAATAATATTTACAAATAATTGCATATGAGGACCCATTTCACCAATAACATTATAAATAATTGTTTGAGGACATATTTTTCCAATTACATTAAAAAATAATTGTTTATGAGGACCCATTTTTCTAATACTATGATAACTCCATGCTAATCATAGGCCCACTATAGAATCACAATCCTAGACCTGCACAAACATAGAAAACAAACACATTATTAGATCCAAATGCAAGTTAGAACTAAGATTCCCCATGAAATTCATCTACAATGCTCAAAATAGGAAAGAAAATGAAAACAAAACAAGAAAGAAATGAAATCCTATTTAAACATGCAAACTCCCAATCCCATGGAGGAATTGGTGCCAATTTGATGTGAAAATTGGCCCTTTCCCAACTCCTTTGCAAGCTTTGTGATGGTTTGATGAACATTGATCCACTTGTTGATGAAGAACAATGAGCTCCTTGGTGAAATCTATAATAACCTAGCTAAGATGATGAGAAATGCTATGAAGATGGATAAATTTAGTTCTTAATGTAAGAGAGTAACTTTTCTCTAAGTTGTGGATGCAAATAACAAAGATTGTGGATTCAAAATGCATAACTTGTCGATCCAAAATGAGAAGAAAAGCCTCTTATTTATAGATGGAGATGTTGAAGAATGAGGAAAAATGGATGAATGTGGGACTAATTCCAACCAATTGCTAAATGCCACTTGTCAACATGCTAGATGTTGAAGGTTGAGCACATTTTGGCTAATGTGCCAATAAATGATATTAGGTGGAATTTCAAATTTGTGAAATGACTTGTTGGAGATGGAAAGAAAATGACTTAAATGCCACTTGGCTCAATGCACAAGGACATGTACAAGAGGGAATGAATGTCTTGTTGGAAGGACAAATCCACTTGGAGGGATTTTCAAACTTGGAGGAATATTCCCCTAAATATGCCATGTTGAAAGAAAATAGGGATTTAATAAATCAATTAAATGTATTTTCATGTGCAAGTGGAAAAATCTAGAGGATTTTGGTGATTAGGATTAAATTAACTAGGATTTCATTAATTTCATAGGAGATTAGATGATGTGACAAATTGATTTAAAGTTTTGGATTGATTTAAATCAATGTTGAGAAGAATATTATTTAGATTTAATTAAATAAAAGATTTTGATTTATTTAATTAAAGAGGGGTGATGATGTTAGATTAAATTAAATAAGGTTTAATTTATTTAATTTAATAAGATGACTTTAGAGGTTTAATTAAATAAAATATTTAATTAAATAAAGACTAGAGGGTTAATTAAATAACATTGGTTTATTTAATTAACAAGAAAGAATGACTTAATCAGATAAATAATGATTTATTTAATTAAGGGATGAAATATGATGATAAGCAAAGAGGATGATTCAGGATGAAGTGATGTTAGTAAATCAAGATCAAATGTGTCGGTATATTTTTCGTGTCTACATTTTGCCCCTCTTTGAAGCAAAGTACTTGTTGTGTTGATTCAAAGAATAAACTGCCTCAATCAAAATTCAAAAAAAAATTGATTTTCAAAATTACCTTATTGCTACCTTGGCATGAGAAAACATGCCAATATACTGCCCCCTCGAGAGATCAAACAAAAATTTGAATTTTTGGGTGATCTCATGAAAAAAGAGGACAAGGTGCCCAACGGGTCCAGAAAGGCTCCGAGAGGCCAAAAAACAAGATAAAACACCAACAAAATGATGCAAAATAGCCCTCGGTCAGGCGAAAATAGGATCGAGGGACCAAAACCCTAGATGAACAAATAACGGGATCAAAAAATCCTAATTTTTAGGCTTAAATAGGCCTCGAGGGGACACTTCCAATTCATTTGCACACATAGCCTTTTGAGATTCTACACTTTTAAGCTCTGACCCCTTCAATAGATGGCTCAATGACCACTTCCCCAACACATTTCAGATTGAGTATGCATGCACTAGAGGCTGTTTGGATTGGACCACCGATGAGTCCACTTGACCTGGCCTTTTTTTTAATTTTTGTGCGTATTTATTAGCTTAGGAAGTTAGGTTTTAACCAACAGTCCAATATTGTGCCACTTGAAACTTTCTTTCGGCACTGCGCAGCCTCAGACTGCATCGCAATCGCGAATAGCGATGTCACATCGTAGTTTAGAGCTAGGGTTCAAACTCCAAACTAAACCACATATAAGAACAGCGTCGTAGTGGGCCACCTTGCAAACTAGGGTTTAACACTAAACTGACTCACACCTCAAACTACACCACCGGTAGAGTTTGAGAGTTTAGGGGTCCTAGCGCCGTAGTTTGGAACTTTCAAACTATGACGCACCTGTAAACAGTGACAAATATGTTGTTTCAAGCATGTCAAGACAAATTAGGATCACGATTTTTTATGAAATTTAACGCAGTCACTTTCTTGATCCAGGAGGAGGTGGGGATCCTTCATTCATGTGAGCACAAATCCCAGATACTTTTTGGTATACTAGAGGATATGCCCGAGCGGAAATAGGAGCACCTAGGGGCGATCGAACTCTAGTATATTGCTTATGCACTACCAGTGAGGACTCATTTAGGGATGGTGACAGTGCTTGCAAAGCGATGGCACAATGATACATCCTCCTTCCACTTTCTGACAAGCGAGGCCAAAGTCACACTAGAGGACATGTGGCGAATACTTAGACTACCCATCCATGGAGAGCATGTGATATACAATATGGATGCCAAGAGGGAGGCCTGCAATGACGTGATGGGCCTCAATCAAATTGTCTTTTGTGAGGGCAAGATCGAGCTAGAGCATTACAGGCTTGTCGTTGTAGACACATAAAAATGGCCTCAACTTGCAAACCATATTTTTCTATGACGACCAGGCTTCTCCCTCACATGATTCAATTATCTAACCATGTCCATTCCTCCATGATTATTTAAATAAATAAATTATGTTTATTTATTTAAATGTGTCACTGATCAATCCTTATTTCCTCCATAACATTATCATTTAGCAAATAAACTCATTTATTTATCCCACATTCCATCCCACCAAATAAATAATTAAAATAATTATAAATATTGTATTTTGTCTCATTCCCATTTATGAATTAAACCATTATTTAATTCATAAGTCAACATTCCTCCATAAATTAAATAATTTATATTATTCCAACTACCTATTTTTCTCCACCATTGATTTGATTATCTCCAATTAAATCTCAACCCTTCATTTCAAGGTTTTCCCTAACTTTGACCTAATGTTTCCCTAACCCTAATCCTCCTTATGACATTGATTCTTGGCATTTGATCTTAGGGCTTCACCAACTTTTAATCATGGCCATCCATTCTCAATTTGAAATTCTTTAAAAGGCCCTGTTTCAAGTCATTTTAGAGACACAAGAGTTATACACAACATGCTTGAGAGCTTTTGAGTGCTTGAGCATACACATTACTTCAATATTTTGCTTATGTTTGGCATAGGTTATAGTTGCACTTTGGTTTTGAGGGCAATTATACAAGTTTTTAGCAAGATGGAGAAGGCCAATGGAGGTCAACCAATGGAAGCATGAGGACTAGGTGATGTTGTTTCACTACTCTTATACTTCTTGTTTTCATTGTGCTCTATTGTTGATTGGGGCATTTAGTTATTATGTCTATTGCACTTAATCAGAAATCTTTCCCTAATTATAGTTGTGTTACCCTTTCACTTGGTTATAGTAGCCATCATATCAGGTCTTGTTGCACTAGATCATTGGGACTGATATTTCAATCCTGGATGGGGGCTCGCTTGGGAGCTAATGGTTCGGCGATGAGTATGCTTTGCATGGGGGCCAATATTGTTGGCCTCTCTATATAAAGACTTACATGAGTTTGCATACATTGATGGTAGATCCATCAGGCCTGGGGTCATAATCCTCTGCATCTAGGCCTAGGAGCACATTGCAGTGCTCTGTCTGAGAGTCATAGCTATTGATATGGAGCCAAAAGATCCAATTGTTTGGCGGTATAGAGGAGGTGTGTCATTTACACATACGAGACAACACATGATTCCTCATTAGGGGAGAGTCATGGATGACATGTGAGGTTTCATATGACGGCCATATCTTGGATGGTCCACATGGTACGATGATGTGCAGTAGCTCTTTTTCACTCGGTAGGATAGACTTATGTAGGGCAGGGAGCACACAATGATAGAGAGATACTTGTCGGGCAGAGTGTAGAGACAGTTCGGGGAGCCTCAGGATAGACCAAATGACCAATACGTGGTGATATTTACACATACAACGAGGGAGTCTTTGTGGGGCCGATACATTCCTACAGATGAGGAATTTTCAAAGATTTAGAAATCTAGTCACCAGGCCATGGCCATACGATCAAGATCAAGCCGATGCGGGTACTACTCAAGCTTACAGATATTAGTTCTAGCCACCTCTTAGATTTATAGTGCTAGGGACACCATCAGCACAGTGCAAAGTGAGAGGTAGAGGGATAGGATGAGGCCATGGCCAAGGAGGCTGAGGAGATGGAGATTTAGATAGGGCCAGGGTAGAGGCAGGCCAAACCAGCAGCCAGATCAGGGCAAGGGTCCACAAGATCAGCCACAGCAGGATGCCCCGAGGCAAGACCAGGATGAGGGGTGTCAAGATTAGGATGAATAGGATGGACAACTAGATCAACGGCCACTAAGAGATTAGGAACCTCCACCACTTCCTAGTTATAGGGATACCCAGGTACAACAGTTGCAAGCATAGGTTATTACCTTGACAATAGAGAGAGACCAAGTATAATAGGAGAGAGATCAAGTTATCTAGTAAAGGAAAGTTTCAAATCTTAGGGTAGCTCAAGAGATAGGTCACCATCAGTAGCTTGAGAGTATGTCTGCCTCCTCCTCTCAGAGTTTAGTGTCATTATGAGTATACAGGGAGGCAATCAAAGAAGCTAACTATTACAGGGTTCATTACCATTAGGTCATGTCCCGAGCGTCCCAGGTCCCAAACTTTTCATAGTAGACAGGGTACAAAGCCCCTGAGGACCATGGAGAGAGACAGCCTACGAGGGTGAGGGAAGCCAGTAGGGTTAGCCAATTTTTTATCAGAGACACGATTCCTTTTGTGCCCCATGGGCTCATTTTTGATAGCCCCATGGGCATTTGTACTTTATGTATTTGATACACACTTGATCCAAGTTTTGTACCATGATAGTATATATTTTTTTATGATATATATGAGATTCGATGATTCAATGATGTGCTCTATTCTATTTATGCATTATGGATGGATTTTATTCCTATATGTCATGATTCTATCTTATGTGATGCAATGCAATAATGTTATGTGATGCAGTGATTTATGGATGCATTTCTTTTTCAATATCTTTTCTTATGCATTTTTTATGATGATGTATGGATAATGCAAAATGTTATGATATACAAATTCTTAGACTAACAAATATATATTATTCACTTAATGGATGATGATGAAATGTATGGGATGTAATCTTTTCTTTTCAATACTTTTCTCATATATGATATGACGATGCACTTATGGATGATATGATGATGCAAATGAATGATGATGCATATGATATGTTGATGTTTTTATGAGATGAGCTTAGAATAACCAATCTATATTAATGATGAAATGCAATGCATGTGATGTGATTAAATTTTCCTATATGATATGATATGATATGCTGACGGTTTGTGGATGCAAGATGGATGCACTGGCGATAATGATTTGTGATTAACTATCATGCTACCATGTTAGCATGGAAAGAAGATAGAAGAAAATAAGAGAATCCAACAAGTCAAAAGATGATTATGATGATGATTTGCTTACCGAGGAGTTGGGATTTTAAAAGGTCCAATTACCTTATGTTTGATAACACACATAGGTTCGATGCATCAAGGTATAAAGAACCAAGATGGTCTTGCACCTAGTGTGATGGACTTTGACTTGAAAATCAGATAGGAGTATCCTTGTTCACACCTAGCATATGGAACGTTATTCAAAATGCAGTTCAGATATTTCAGACATCTCAGACCAAAACATAGGAAGGAAAGCCTTCTTATGTGGTCAACAAGATATCTAAGATACCTTCCCCACACCCAAACAAAGCATGCATGACCGAGTTTATATTACAAGAATATCCAACAAGCATAATAGATAAAAAGATAGTGATCATTGCCCCATTTCTTTCTCTCTAAATCCGTTCATTCAGGACATCTTCGAGAGGTCATCGAAATGAGCGCAAAAAGATAAGTCAAAAGACAAAGATAAAGTAAACAAACAAGTTAATATTCTTCAATACTGCTAGCCAAGACTAAACTACGATGATGCCTGATGTTGATGTCCATTGTAGGAAGGATTCATCCTCAGACATGATGATATCAGATGATTGATTTGGGACTGATTGGATGATAGGCTATTGACACAAAGAGTTGACCAACTTGTTTATGTACTGACCTAGACTTGAGACTTTGACATTTTAAGTTTTCACTTTTAGCTTGCTAGACTTGTTTCCGACTGTTTCACCGAAGGTTGAGGATGACGATGATTTATTATGAGTGACATTTTATTGTGGGTGAAAGTGAGATGAGACGGGTGGGTTTTTCAGATATTTGGATGTTTTTGGAGTTTTTGAAATGTTTTGAGGCTATTTTTGGTATTTTTGATATTTTATAAATGTTTTGATTTTCAAATTTTCAAATGTTTTGGGATTTTCTAATATTTTGACCAAGAGACTAACCTAAAGACCTATCCTAGGGGCCTCGGGGGCTGATCATCAAATTAGCCTTGCCTATGTTATATATGCAAAGACCACGTAGTTTGACTAACACAAACTTGATTATTAAGGAGAAATGAACAAATGGATTGCTAGTTTATTATGACGGACTTCTTAAAGGAGTAACCTAAGTGTCTCAAGGGATGATCAAAGATCAACCTTTCCTACATTCAAAGCTTAGAAATGACGTAGTTCGAAAAGAAAACTTTGTTTTTGACTTGTTGACTAACTTTTTGACTTGTTTTTGGATTTTGATATGTTTTGAATGCTTTTGTATTTTCTTTGATTTTCTAATGTTTTGGAATTTTCTGATTTTCTAGTGTTTTTGGATTTTCTAATTTTCTAATGTTTTTGGATTTTCCCATTTTTTGATGTTTTTGGATTTTTTGATTTTTTGATGTTTTTGGATTTTCTGATTTTGGGATTTCAAGAACAATCATGAATCTAATATGATGATAACATGCCCCCAATGTGATGCAATAGACTACTCTGATAAAGTGTAATGTCCCCTTCTCAAGCGTGATGAATTCAGTTGACTATTGGCCTATTAAGAAGACCCGTAGGCTACTCGGAGGGTAAAATTAGGGTTTCCCATTTTGGAGGTTGTTGTTGCTCAAATCTTGGAGATTGGCTTGCAGATTCTTTATGGGTTTTCAGAGAGCTTCGTAGTGATATGACTTGTAGTGCAATCCAAGCATCTTCTAGAATTTACTATTTTTAGTAAATTCTATTTCTGGCAGTGGTCCTGTGGTTTTTAGTGTAGTTGGCTCTCTTCTTCAGTTAGTTCAGTTGGTTTGATCATTTTTGGCCTTGGGATGCAATTTGGAGAGATAAGTTCAATTAATTTAAATAATGTTATATTTTAAAGTTGACCCCTTGGCCTAGCTTCATCACTTCAAGTTGTTCTAAAAGGTGGTCTTCATGGGTGGACGCCTCATTGAGGTGATTTAATATTTTCAAAGGTCTAAAATCTTGCTTGGAAAAGGGACTCCAACCTTGTTGAGAGATTTGATTTAGAATAAAGTCAAAAATAAAGCTTTGAGAAAAGGGATGCCATCCAAGAAGATTCCTCTCAAGCTTATAAAATGTGGCCTTTGCTCTTCAGTTGGATGTCTTATGACTTCAGTAATGTTATGCTACTGAAATGGTACTAGGATTGCTTCGAGGAATGTATGCCTCCTAGCCTTGGCTCGACTTCTTGCTTGAAAGATAGCAACTAGTGGAGATGTTAGCTTGTTGATGAGTGGATTTTGCAATGAGGTTTGCTTTGTAGTTCAGTTTCTTGCATTTTATATCAATTTTTGGAGTTGTTGATTCAATGTAGCTAGAAGATTTTTTTTCTCATACATCAAAAAATAAAAATGCTCTTGTTCTGGGTAGTGATCCATTGAGTTTCTAAGCTAGGGGCGACCATGTTTGACAAGTTTCAAATTTTTTAATTAAGAGCTGATTTTTCTAGAAGGAAACTGCCCTTCTTAGAGGGTCATACTTTTCTGTACTTGTCTTGAATTTTGTGCAAAAAATATACAGCATTTTGGGTCTATTTTGGGGTTCATTATGGGGCACCATCATCTTAGGAACACTATGCATTTAGTCTCATGTGATTTGAGTAAGTTTTGAGTGAGTAGAGTGCATTTTAGTGGAATCTAGAGTTGCTAGTCTGTCATATCAGATTTAGGAAATTGCATTTTGGTGAAGGGTTGGTGGTTAGAAAGTCATATTAATCTATGTGGAGATCATATTCTTAATTGCAGCATTGGAGAGCTTCTCAACTTGTTCTTTGCAGGCACTCACTATTACAATTGTAAGCTGAACAATAGTACTGTTAGCACTTCTTAATCTATCTCTTCATGATGTTGTAATACCCACTAAATAAGTGGAAGAGGTTGGCTTTCTACCTATTTATGTTTGAATTGCATTGTAGTTCTTAGCATCTCCGCCATATGGTAGCTCTATTCCCATTCTCGTTTAGAAATCACATTCTTGGCGTCGAGTTTACTTTTAGCAATTATAGTTGGTAGGGATCCTTTGACCATATGTTCATTCACCTTGGACACATTCTTAGTTAGAGTTACTCTTTCAGCATGCATTGAGATCCTCTTACCATATGCTCACACCTTGCCCAACTCGGGATCCTAGTGTACATTCTTGGTAAGAGTTGTATTATGCATCATTTTGGTTTAAGTGATAACCCTAACGGATGTGTGTTGCATTGCTTATTGTAATCAAAATTTGAAAAAATTGGTTTGGAATATTTCAGTGGCATTAGAGCCACACATCCTTCCATCTTGTGAAACAGACTTTCTATGAGTGACAAAGAAAAAATATACTTAGCAAGGGAAGACAAGAAAGTTGCAAATTAGTGGAAGTTGTATCAGGTTCCAAAAGGTTAGATAGCATCAGAGGTATTAAAAGCACATTGGGATTCTTCTCATGGAACAGTAATGGGGGATGCTGAGAGGACATCGGGTGGTAATGAGAGGTTTACTAGCAACATAGATGATAGTGGAAAGGGTAGAGAAAGAATGCCAAGTCCGAGAAAAAATTTTGAGAGGAAGATGGACACCATGTTGGATATGATGTCCTTCATGATGGGGAAAATGGGTTAGAACCCAGTTCCACAGAACAACCCAGGGCATACGGGAGAACATAGTGCTTCTAGTCAGCATAGTGGACATGTTAACCAGCATACTTCAAATAGCACCTACATCTCTTCTAGGCCATTTAAACCCACTTTCTTGGCACCAATGAACCCTCAACCTGATCCTGAAGAGAATGCATCATTTGAGGAATAGTTGAGACTCAACCATGCTGAGTATGATTCCCTTCCTGATGAAATCAAGCAAGACATGTCTTACAACGAATTTTTGGACCATAAAAGGAAGAATAAAGGGCAAGGAAGACATCATGAACATAGGGGAACATCAGTACAGAGGGACTTACACCAAGCCATCAACAAGGTTTCTCTTCCACATTTCGATGGGAGTGATAGCAGCTCGGCTAGAGCTTAGATACAGAAGCTAGATAACTATCTAGCCCTCAGACCTATGGCAGAAGAGGAGGCAATCAAGTTTGCTACGCTTCACTTAGATGGGGTAGCACATGAATGGTGGTACCATGGCCTAGTCACCTTGGGTCATTAGTCTATCACTACCTATGATGAGTTCACCAATAGACTCATAGAGAGATTTGAGAAAAAGGATCCAAAAGTGCATTTCAGGGAGTTGGTACAACTTAGACAATATGGCACAGTTGATGCCTACATAGCTGAGTTTCAAAGACTTTTAGTAATGGTCACGGGAATCACTGAGAGGTGATTGGTGATCCTATTCAGTGAAGGGCTTATGGAACCCCTCAAGGGTTGGATTAAAGCTTTTGATCCACCCTCCTTACAAGAGGCAATGAAGAAAGCAAGAAATATGGAGTGGGCTGCTCCTAAAGTAATATTTCAATCCAAACCTTCATTCCACAAAAAGGATAGAGGAAAAAGACCTCACCATAAGGAGTTCAAACAATGTATAAAACTCATGTCACAAGGTTGGATCCAAAGACACTTAATGAACTTAGAAGAAAGGGGTTATGTTTCTGGTGTAGAGAAAAATGGTCCCAAGATCATATTCTCCCAAAAGGAATCAAAATTCATCAAATTGAATACTATTCAACTAAAGAAAGTAATTCTGATTTTGATGACAGTGAAGTGGAAAGAGCTCCAGAAGAGTCTGAAGATGAAAAGGGAAGTGGGGGTACTTTGGCTCAACTTTCGAGCTTTCACAAAAATGAATCCTTCAAAGTTCGAGGGATGATTAAGGGGCAATGAATAGTTTTTTAATTGACACTGGAGCAATGCATAACTTCATTGATGAAGTGGTGGTGGCAAAGAAGGGGCTGCAAATGGAAGAATTTGAAGGCTTCAAGGTTATGGTTGCTGATGGGTTTCACATCTCTTGCACCAAGAAGATTCAAACATGTCTATGCAATTGGGCAACTATGAAGTCAAGGATGACTTCTATGTAGTCAACATTGGAGATACGAATGTAGTCCTAGGCATTCAATGGTTGCATTCACTTGGAGAGATCTCTTTAAATCTACAAACCATGGAGCTCAAGTTTCAATCTGATGGAAAGAAGGTGGTGCTAAGGGGAATGTCAAATCGTGGTCCTCAAATTTTTTCATTCAAGACAATGGCAAGGCTGATTCGGCACGATCAAGTTGAGTGGGCTGCGGAATGTATGATTCTTCCAGCTAGTCTGGTTGAAACAAAGAGGGACTATCCTCCTGATATTCAATCTATACTCACCAAGAAGAGCAAGGTGTTTGCTGATTTACCACCTGGGCCACCTCCTAAACAAGGTCCGGAGCATGTCACAAAGCTCAAGGAAGGGGCTAAGCCAGTCATCACAACACCATATCAGTACCCTAAGAAGCAGAAGGATAAGATTGAGAAAAACATAAAGTAATTCTTGGAGATGGGCTTTATTCGTCCAAGCAAGAGTCCCTTCGCTTCGGTAGTTATTCTTGTGAAGAAGAAGGATGGTACCATCTGCATGTGTGTGGATTATCATTCTTTGAATCAAAGCACAATCAAAAATCGATACCCCATTTCGAGGATAGATGAGCTCATTGACGAGCTACATGGAGCCAAGTTATTTTCAAAGATTGATTTGAGGTCGGGCTACTACCAGATTCAAATGAGAGGGTCTGATGTGGAGAAGAATGCATTTAGATGTCACTATGGTCACTTCAAGTTTTTAGTCATGCCATTTGGGTTGACTAATGCTCTTGCTACCTTCCAGTCTTGTATGAACAGAGTCTTTCAAAAGCAGTTAAGGAAGTTTGTATTGATCTTTTTTGATGATATTCTTATCTTCAGCAAGACATGGGAAGAACATCTCAAGCACTTGGAGGAAGTGCTTAGCATCCTAGAATCAGAAAGTTTTTTTTCCAAAGAATCCAAATGTGAATTTGGAATGAAGGAGCTACTTTACCTTGGTCACATAATCTGTGTTGATGGAGTGAAGGTTGACCTTGAAAATATCAAGGCAATAGTTGATTGGCCACCTCCACAGAACTTAACTCATTTGAAAGGGTTCTTGGGTCTTTGTGGTTTTTACAGAAGGTTTGTGAAAGGCTACTCACAAAAATTTTCTCCTCTTACTGATCTCACGAAAAAGGGGGCTTTATGTTGGTCAGAAAAGGCTCAAATTACTTTTGATAAGTTCAAGAAGATCATGAGCTCTTGTCCGATTTTTCCCATACCAGATTTTTCCAAGCCTTTCGAGCTATAGTGTGATGCATCCGAAGAAGGTGTTGGGGCTGTTTTGATGCAAGACAAGCATCCCATTTTGTTTGAAAGTAGAAATTTAAGGTGTGTTGAAAGGACCTACTCCATCTATGACAAGGAAATGCTTGCAATCATGCATGCATTAGCTAAGTTCAGATAGTATTTGGTGGGGAGCAAGTTTGTGGTCAAGACTGATCACAATAGTCTCAAGCACTTCATGCATCAGAAAGATTTGAACGAAAGACAACAAAAGTGGGTGAGTAAGCTTCAAGCCTATGATTTTGACATTGAATATGTCAAGGGGAAAAACAACATTGTGGCGGATGCTCTATCTAGGAGACCTCATTTGAGCTCATTGTGTGAGTTTACTACTAATTGGAAGGACATGTTGCTTGCTGATTATGCCAAAAATTAGTTTGCAACTAGCATCATTGAAGGTACTTTTCATGATGAAAGGTACAAAGTGGTTGAAGGTTTGATACACTACAAGGGAAGGATCTTTTTGGTGGTTGATTCTAAGCTCAAAAAGAATATTTTGATGACAATCCATGACATCCCACTTGCTGGTCATCAAGGTTTTTTCAAGACATATAGGCAGATTCAGGAAAGGTTTTCTTGGAAGGGGCTGAAAGGGGAAGTCTAACGGTACATCCAAGAGTGTCCTACTTGTCAGATGAACAAAAATGAGCATTCTCTACCAGCTGGTCTGTTGCAACCTCTTCCCATTCCCAACCAAAAATGGGAAAGCATATCAATGGACTTCATCACTGGGTTGCCAAAGGTCCAAGGAAAAGATTGTATCTATGTTGTAGTGGACATATTAACAAAGTTTTCTCACTTCTTTGCCATCACTAGGTCATTTTCAGCAGCTCAAGTTGCAGATTTATTTTTTCATGAGGTGTTTAGATTGCATGGGTCGCCAAAAAACATTGTGAGCAATAGGGACAGCAAGTTCCTAAGCACTTTCTAGCAAGAAGTCTTCAGGATGAGTGGTACGGTGCTTACTCCGAGCACTAGTTATCACCCTCAAATGGATGGTCAAACAAAGATAGTGAACAAATGGTTGGAAGGCTATCTTAGAAACTATGTTTCGAAGTAGCAAAGGGAATGGGTGAAGTGGATTCACCTAGGAGAGTATTGCTACAATTCATCCTTTTACATGTCAATAAGGATGTCTCCATTCATGGCTCTCTATGGTTATGAGGCTCCTAGCTTTGTTGATTTGGTGTTTGGTGATAGCAAAGCCCCTCAAGCCAAGGATTTTTTGCAGCATAGTCAAGATATCTTGAAGTCCTTGAAGAAGAACCTTTAGATTGCACAGAATCAGTAGAAGATGTATGTTGATCAGCGGTGTGTTGAGCGCTCTTTTAAGGTTGGAGATATGGTTTATCTTTGACTTCATCCTTACAGACAGTCTACTCTCAAGAAGATTTGAGCTGAGAAGTTCAAACCTCGCTTCAATGGGCCATTCAAAGTCATCAGAAAGGTTGGAGTAGTAGCTTATGAATTGGAGCTACCATCGAATAGCAGAGTACACAATGTCTTCCATGTGTCTCGCCTCAAGAAGGCACTTGGGCATAATGTTGTTGCTTCTTCACAATTACCACCTTTGGAAGAAGAAGGGCGGTTGATTTTGATTCTAGAGGAGATTATTGATTTCAGAGAATGTTCTTTGAGAAGAAGAACAATCAGGGAATACTTGGAGAAGTGGAAGAACTTGCCTTTGGAAGATGCAACTTGGCTTCCGAGCTTAGTTTGAGGCACCAAACGATCCCGGATGGGCCTGAAAATTTGCAGAAACGCCAAAGTAGTCTGCTAAGGCCTACTTTGGAAAAAATCGCTTTTCGAGAGCTTTCCGAAAAGGTATTATCATTGAAGATCCAACGGTCGGATTAAAAGTTATGGCTGCCGGAAGTTGGTGCATATTTTTGAAATGTGCTAATTTTCAACTGTGAATTTAAACTTGAATTTCAAATTGTAATTTTGGCGCCAAACCGTCAAAAATCTTATCTCGAAGGTTGTTTTTGGTTCCAAACCAAAATGGGTCTATTTAGGGGCTTGTTTCTGATTTTTGGGTAACTTTTTGGGGAAAAGAAGTTCGCATGCTGTGAAAGGGGATCTGGGTAATTTTTTGTAAGTCTGTAATTTGCATGTAATACAGAGCTTGGGGATTTGAGATCCTCTGCATGTAAGAAGTTCAATATTTATGAATAAAATATTATTCTCTATTTTGTGAGTGTATTTCTATGTCTCGGGTTTGCTCCCTCGTCAATATGCATAAAAAATTCCTACACCACCTTTATTTCTCCACTTACTCAAGTATGATGTTAAATATAAACATATAATTCAATTACACACTACCCTTTTTTATGATGGATCACTACTATAATTCAAACTCAACAAAAAACATATACAATTTAAATCAGAAGCTTGCACAATTTTACACACTACCTACTTATCAATAATCACTGATCCAACTTTTCCTCTACTTTTCAATGTTCGAGATCTACTGCACGTCCAAGCTGCAATAAGACTTCACATTATTGCTTAAATTGTCTTCTACAAATATTTGAAGCCGCAACATTTGAGATAACAGAAATAAATATAATAATTTGTAGAACATTTTTATGAGAGACTAATTGCCGACCTCATTCTTCGCATAAACATAACTCTACTGCAAATCATTCAGGGCAATTCAATCCTCTCTAGCAATTTTGTTTCACATTTAAAAGAACAAATATAGAAATAGTGAGAGAGGCATTGTATTGTGAAAATTAGCCAAGTGCGTCACACTTAGGATCCTCCTCGTTGGCCTTATGAGAAAGAGAAGTGAATCAGGAAAATACCATAACTTCTTTGAGCTTTACTTCGCTCCTTTATTATTCTGTATTCCACATATACTTCTGTGGTGTTTGAAATCGACATAGAGCCCGAACTAAATTGATACACTAATGAATCCATCGACTTCATCTCAATGATCACATATGATGAGAATATCTTTTATTAAACAAGCCATACGTCAAGCATTCCAACAGTCCAAATAAATAAAAAAATTGATTAGCGTGATTGTCAGTTTGATTTAAATAGCACATTCAAAATTTTGATTTGTTTAGGTGGTTCATCTGAAATTATATTAATAGACAAGTTAGTGTAATTTCAGATAAACCTTCTAACCAAATCAAAACTTATAATATCTCATTTTAGGAATCCACATGTAGGGAAAGCATAATTAAATATTTATGTCCACAAGTCACCTTCACCACTGCTAGTGGAACCCATCACCCCCTATGAATGTATTACAAATATTCATGAGAAAAAATATTATCCTTTTTGAACTATCAAAGTTAGATTAACCCCTATACCAATTTTATCAGGGTAATAAAGTTGGAGTAACCTTGATACTAGCATTTTCAAGGTATTAGGGTAAGGTCAACTCTAATAATCGTTCCTTCAAGTATCAAATTTGGGCCAACTCCAATACTAGTCTTTTTGGGGTATCAAACTTAAGCCAACTCTACTACCACTTCCTTCAAGGTATCAAAGTTGGGTCAGCTTGGATACTAGTTCTTCAAGGTATTAGAGTTAGGAAAACTCTAATACTAGTTCCTTTGGGTATCAAAGTTGGGCTAACTCTGATATGATTCCTTTGAGGTATCATTCTTGGAAAAAAAATTCTACCAATCTTTCAAGGTGTCAATGTTAGGCCAAATCCAATACCTTCTCGAGGGTATTGGATTTAGGTCAACTATAATACCATCTCAGGTTATTTGAGTTAGGAAAACTTTGATGCCTTCTAGATTAGTGAGTCCTTTACATGTGTCATCTTCTTAGTGTATAGTGATAATATTTTTGGTGTATATGTCATTGTGATTAACACTACACTAGTTGTTTTCACTAGTATGTATTTTGCATGTCAATACCTTATCTTATTTGTCAGTTTTGTTCTTTTAAAAGAATTTTTTGTTAGCTTGGCTAATTCCCTAGGCATTTGGCTTGGGGCATTACATATTGTTTATGCAATCTATTACCAAAATATTTTCATGAATATTTTGAATCTAAGTATTTTATATGAATGTTTTAGCTAAAGTTCATTAAAATTTCCTTATAATTTGATGCAAACTTCAAATATTTTAGTTGCATAAGTGAATTAGGCCATCTTTTAGAATAATAAAATATCACACTTTTACAATAAATCATCAAAATATAAATTACACATATTTCCATAGTGCAATACAATCTTGTAGAAAACTAACAATAACCCTTTGTGTTTTATTAAAAAACTATGGTTAAAAACATGAATTTATAATAATAAAGAAAAAAATAGAAAAGAAAAAGAAATTCTAAGGAAAATATTTTTGAGTAATATAAGATTCTCAACCCTTAAGATTCCCTTACATTAGACACTGCAGGTAACATAATTTTAAGCTAAGTGCTCAAAATTATGGATCTAAGGAAAATTAATTTATTCATCCTAGTCTATCTACTTCTACTTAAAAAATCCATGTATCTTCCTCTAGTTCTCTTCGTTTCCATTTGAAAATATATGCGTTCTATTCATGCATCCTAGTTCTCTTGATTATTGATGCAAACGAGATCAAAGGATCTTACCAAACTACCCTATCTTACAGACTTAATATGTCATACAATCCACATTAGCATATACATTACAACAAAATTTGAAACATATTTATTATAGAATTCATATGTACATTCATACAAGAAAATTTCTCAATAAAAATTGCATATATGGATATTTCAACAAAAATTAAAATTCAATAAATTTTATTGGGTTTTTAGACACCTCCTACTTGCAACTTTTCAAACACTTATACCTTCACATCTTATTGGCTTCAATCCTCTTTTGAACTTTATTTTTTACCTTCATCCTATAGCTCTCATGGCTTCCTTGAATACCTCCAAAACTCTTCTTCCTTTTCTTTTATTCCTCTCCTCTTAGCAAGTTGATTTCTTACATTCTTCTTCATGCAATTTTCTAGAGCAACCTACAAGTTATTTCTCTAACCTTCTTTTTTCTTTTTCTTCCTCTTAACATAATTAAATTTTTTATTTTATAGAGATTAAAAATCTTGTGAGACACCAAAAGAGGAACCCAAATCTGCTCTTTTAGGTCCCTTCAATTATTTTTTGAAATTCCCCTATATATGCTTAAATTCAATCATTAAATGCTTCTAAATATAATACCCAAAATTTCTACAACATATCTCATGCCTTGTTGTTGTATATGCCTCATAAATGAATAAAATCATAAGCCAATTCCTTCTCATTCACCCAAAACAAAAAATAAAGATTCATTAATTATTTTTCCAAAAATCATTATTTTTTTCTTCTATTTTAAAAATGCAAATCCAAAAAATAAAATGTCAAATGTCACTTTCCTTATGCACACTTCCCAAGGCATCCAAATTGAGTAAATTAAATAATTTTTAATTTATTTTATTTTAACATTTTCATATAAAATACCAATGAACCCCTTCAACCCTTGAACCTTGAAATGGTGCACTCTAATAATTTTAAAATCACATTAAACATCCTAGTTGCCTCTAATTTTTGAAATGGAAGCCAAGACTTGATAAAATAATTTTCTTTTCATTCAACAGTTCACAAGATGTTCTTGAAGCTTAAACCTACATCAAAAATACAAAAATTGAGCATAAAAGAAAAAAAAAATAATGATTTGATATTTCATGTGGACTTGGATGCTCCTACATCAGTTATACACGTCTAAATCTGCAGTATTTCTTCTCAATGTTTTTCAAGCATGCATTGCTTCTAGTCAAACTCTTGTAGTAACTATGTGCTAATAGAAATATATTTAAACCCATAATAAGAATAAATATCAACAATATTGAATATTAGTGAAATATCAAAACATATAGACAACTCATTTTTATAACCATTTTTACGAAAAGATCTCCAAAAACTCTACCAAGGACCAACCTTCTTGACTTTCATCTTCATACAAGTACCTCAAGGAAGTCATTCCTTTCTAAGTATATCATGACTAACTCTCCATTTTTTAAATCTTCTCTTGCATATACTTCTTTTATGTGTTCTGAAAATTATTGAGCCTCTATACTAACATGTATATACCATCTAAAATATTCAATAGATTTATAATACTTTTCAAAGATGCCCCATATACAACTTGAAATGATAATTTATCTATAAAATTATTCACTGAATTATTAATATAAATTTAAACTGTACCAAATATAACATCCCTCTGTGTAGGCTTATCTCCTACCAGACCTTTTCAAGGCATTACCAAGACCCTAATTGAAAGCATTAATTTGACCATCTGACTGTGGGTAGTTTGGAAAACTGTAATTCAACCATCTAACCATTGTCTTCCATAATGTATGTCAAAAATGACTTAAGAAGTGATGGTCTACAGCAGCCTATTTAATCTGACTACTTTCAAGTGAATTTTAAAACAAATAAATTTTATTACTATTCCCTCTGGCAAGTATGATTATCGTTTGAAATTTATTGAACTACTAGGTCAGGCTGTCTTTAGCTAGATCCCCCTACCTAGACTCGCTATATGGTAGAGCACATATACTTCACCTACTACGTCAGTCATCATGTTTATAGAGAAAGGAAGAAGATATCTATAATAGGTAATCCGGAGTGGATGGATTCATAGCGAGAAAATGATGCTGGATTTATGTTACATCATGAATAAATGAGGGATCATTGTCTAGGATATCATTCTTGAAAGTGAATTTTTCTTTGATTTATGCAACTACAAAGCTACCCGGCATACTTCCTCAAGTCATTGTCATTTTGGTCTTGTGTATGTAGTGCGCCATTATGGTCTCCCATGTGAGGTTCCCTTCACTCTTTGTTAGGTCATATATTTTCATCATTATGTTTCTCAATTCCATCAATATTTTGTATATTAGTGGAATTCCTCTTGAAGCTTAAGACTTTAAGAAAGTTTGCAGGCTAGTACTAAGAGTATATAAATCAATCCAAACTCTTTATCCATTAAATGTGGAGAACTCTGAAACGTTAAATTTCTTATTGACCATCGACCCATTACATTTTATGTTAGAGACTACCGTGAAAACTACTTCGTCATCAGCTTAACCAGCCCTCACTCTCCACTGAAACCAGAATTGTATAATGCAAGGTGACAAAAGAAGAGATTCAAAGAACTCTAGACAAGTTTTAGCAGTTACCAACTGAAATTCTATTGCAGTTGTAGAAATAGAAAAAAATGGGCCAAAGTAGAATTCAATGTTTAATTATATACTTAATTGTACTTCCTTTTATGGCTTGTCAAATTCGTCATTGCAATCATTTATTCATTATCTTGGCATTCAAGGATTCTTGAAAAAGTTATCAATGGAAGGAGATTAATTTCTTGGAAAGGAAATTTCACGATACGAACTAAAAATGTGTTTTACTCTATTTGGGAACCTTTGCTGTATAGGGTTGTACTTTACATTAATATATTACAGAACTATAATAATTTATTAATCTTAACTTTTATCATGTCACTGCAACAAGAATCATAAGGATTAAAATATTCATTAAGAAGGGACAATTGGGTCATTAAAGCATTATATATAATCCCTGTCAATCCAAAGTATAACATCATAATTCTTTTGTCTGGATTATTTTAAGAGGCTTATTATTTTAAAGTGCATCATCCATAATTCTCTTCTTATTCCTTAAGATGTGTGATATCATAATCCTCTTCTCTTATTTTGTAAGATGATCAATGCAACCCAAAAAAAAAATAGATCTTCCGACGGCTCTGTTCCGACATATGCTATCAAATTTGTGTTTATAGTTTTAAAAAGCTCATTTCTTATTGCTTGTCCCAACCAAATATCGTAATAAGAATATATTAAAATCAATCAAATACTGGAAACTTTTATAAAGCGGTGAGATTGTGTTAATTGCATATATAAAACGGTGATATGTTATACAACAATATAGAATACTATTTTCACATGGTGCTCAGGTAAGATTCATATGAATTAATGTTTTATGATTTTTATATAAAACTATAAGTCAACGATACAATATGATTTTCAATCAATATTAATTCACTGTTATGATACCTGCTATAACTCCACTAAATTCACTCACAATGTGGCCACGCCAAAAAGTGCAGATAGTGCTCCACTAACTATAGGGTGAATCTTTACCTCCCATGGCTGCCACTTTGTCGGATCTCCTTAGTAAAAAGACACATATTGTAAGCTATAGTTTTTCCTTCCTATTTTAAGTGTTAACTTCAATGGTTTTAGTCTCCATTACCCAATTGTCATGGGTTCCTCAAACAATAAATTTACATCTTGTGGTGTCACTAAATGGGAAATGGTGTAGCAGGTAAATTTATGGTAGGTATTTGATATTGAAAAATAATAGATAAATAGATTGTTTCATATTAGAAATAGACAAAATTATTTTGTTATTCTTTTGATATAAAAGAAATGAGGATTTGTATTAAGGGATGATAAGTAATGTGAATAAAAAATGTAAGTTTATGTTTAATGTATTTTTTTAATTTAGATATATGTTTTCTATGTTGAAGGTAAAATATTGATTTAAATAGATAGGTATGTTATTGAAAAGTGACAAAAATTAGAGATTCAAACATTATCAATCATTCAGCTTCAATATTCTTTACTTTCAATAACATGAATTACATCTATAGAAATTTCTCTTCTAACCAACCCATAACTAATATTAGTATGATTATTACATAAACTCTTAGATTATTTATTATATGACATATTATGTCAAGGCTTAATTCCAAACACTCCATTCACACTATCATAAAAGCATCTTGTTCTAGGTAATAGGTCACTAGGTCTATTCTCCCCCCAACCCTGTGGTACTGAGGGCATGTCGTGCCAACATCACTGTTCACATGAAAAAAGTTTACCAAGCGCACTGCAGATTATAGGGGGACGATACCCGACCGATACCTGCAGTCTAAAAAAATAAATATTAAAAGCTATTATTTATGCATAAAAAATTCCTACACCACCTTTACTTCTCCACTTACTCAAGTATGATGTTAAGTATAAACATATAATTCAATTACACACTACCCTTTTTTATGATGGATCACTACTATAATTCAAACTCAACAAAAAAAACATATACAATTTAAATCAGAAGCTTACACAATTTTACACACTACCTACTTATCAATAATCACTGATCCAACTTTTCCTCTACTTTTCAATGTTCGAGATCTACTGCACGTCCAAGCTGCAATAAGAGTTCACATTATTGCTTAAATTGTCTTCTACAAATATTTGAAGCCGCAACATTTGAGATAACAGAAATAAATATAATAATTTGTAGAACATTTTTATGAGAGACTAATTGCCGACCTCATTCTTCGCATAAACATAACTCTACTGCAAATCATTCAGGGCAATTCAATCCTCTCTAGCAATTTTGTTTCACATTTAAAAGAACAAATATAGAAATAGTGAGAGAGGCATTGTATTGTGAAAATTAGCCAAGTGTGGCACACTCAGGATCCTCCTCGTTGGCCTTACGAGAAAGAGAAGTGAATCAGGAAAATACCATAACATCTTTGAGCTTTACATCGCTCCTTTATTATTCTGTATTCCACATATACTTATGTGGTGTTTGAAATCGACATAGAGCCCGAACTAAATTGATACACTAATGAATCCATCGACTTCATCTCAATGATCACATATGATGAGAATATCTTTTATTAAACAAGCCATACGTCAAGCATTCCAACAGTCCAAATTAAAAAAAAAAATTGATTGGCGTAATTGTCGGTTTGATTTAAATAGTACATTTGTCTAGGTGGTTCATCTGAAATTATATTAATAGACAAGTTAGTGTAATTTCAGATAAACCTTCTAACCAAATCAAAACTTATAATATCTCATTCTAGGAATCCACATGTAGGGAAAGCATAATTAAATATTTATGTCCACAAGTCACCTTCACCACTGCTAGTGGAACCCATCACCCCTTATGAATGTATTACAAATAATTGTGAGAAAAAATATTATCCTTTTTGAACTATCAAAGTTAGATTAACCCCTATACCAATTTTATCAGGGTAATAAAGTTGGAATAACCTTGATACTAGCATTTTCAAGGTATTAGGGTAAGGCCAACTCTAATAATCGTTCCTTCAAGTATAAAATTTGGGCCAACTCCAATACTAGTCTTTTTGGGGTATGAAACTTAAGCCAACTCTACTACCACTTCCTTCAAGGTATCAAAGTTGGCTCAACTTGGATACTAGTTCTTCAAGGTATTAGAGTTAGGAAAACTCTAATACTAGTTCCTTTGGGTATCAAAGTTGGGCTAACTCTGATATGATTCCTTTGAGGTATCATTCTTGGGAACAAAATTCTGCCAATCTTTCAAGGTGTCAATGTTAGGCCAAATCCAATACCTTCTCAAGTGTATTGGATTTAGGTCATCTATAATACCATCTCAGGTTATTTGATTTAGGTCAACTGTGATACCTTCTAGATTAGTGAGTCCTTTACATGTGTCATCTTCTTAATGTATAGTGATAATATTTTTGGTGTATATATCATTGTGATTAACACTACACTATTTGTTTTCATTAGTATGTATTTTGCATGTCAATACCTTATCTTATTTGTCAGTATTGTTCTTTTAAAAGAATTTTTTGTTAGCTTGGCTAATTCCCTAGGCATTTGGCTTGGGGCATTACATATTGTTTATGCAATCTATTACCAAAATATTTTCATGGATATTTTGAATCTAAGTATTTTATATGAATGTTTTAGATAAAGTTCATTAAAATTTTCTTATAATTTGATGCAAACTTCAAATATTTTAGTTGCATAAGTGAATTAGGCCATCTTTTAGAATAATAAAATATCACACTTTTACTATAAATCATCAAAATATAAATTACACACATTTCCATAGTGAAATACAATCTTGTAGAAAACTAACAATAACCCTTTGTGCTTTATTAAAAAATTATGGTTAAAAACATGAATTTATAATAATAAAGAAAAAAATACAAAAGAAAAAGAAATTATAAGGAAAATATTTTTGAGTAATATAATATTCTCAACCCTTAAGATTCCCTTACATTAGACACTGCAGGTAACATAATTTTAAGCTGAGTGCTCAAAATTATGGATCTAAGGAAAATTAATTTATTCATCCTATTCTATCTACTTCTACTTAAAAAATCCATGTATCTTCCTCTAGCTCTCTTCATTTCCATTTGAAAATATACGCTTTCTATTCATCCATCCTAGTTCTCTTGATTATTGATGCAAACAAGATTGAAGGATCTTACCAAACTACCCTATCTTACAGACTTAATATGTCATACAATCCACATTAGCATATATATTACAACAAAATTTGAAACATATTTATTATAGAATTCATATGTACATTCATACAAGAAAATTTCTCAATAAAAATTACACGTATGGATATTTCAACAAAACATAAAATTCAATAAATTTTATTGGGTTTTTAGACACCTCCTACTTGCAACTTTTCAAACACTTATACCTTCACATCTTATTGGCTTCAATCCTCTTTTGAAATTTAATTTTTACCTTCATCTTATAGCTCTCATGGCTTCCTTGAATACCTCCAAAACTCTTCTTCCTTTTCTTTTATTCCTCTCCTCTTAGCAAGTTGATTTCATACATTCTTCTTCATGAAATTTTCTAGAGCAACCTACAAGTTATTTCTCTAAGCTTCTTATTTTTTATTTCTTCCTCTTAACATAATTAAATTTTTTATTTTATAGAGATTAAAAATCATGTGAGACACAAAAAGAGGAACCCAAATCTGCTCTTTTAGGTCCCTTCAATTATTTTTTGAAATTCCCCTATATATGCTTAAAATCAATCATTAAATGCTTCTAAATATAATACCCAAAATTTCTACAACATATCTCATACCTTCTTGTTGTATATGCCTCATAAAATGAATAAAATCATAAGCCAATTCCTACTCATTCACCCAAAACAAAAAATAAAGATTCGTTGATTATTTTTCCAAAAATCATTAGTTTTTTCTTCTATTTTAAAAATGCAAATCCAAAAAATAAAATGACAAATGTCGCTTTCCTTATGCACACTTCCCAAGGCATCCAAATTGAGTAAATTAAATAATTTTTAATTTATTTTATTTTAAAATTTTCATATAAAATACCAATGGACCCCTTCAACTGTTGAAACCTTGAAATGGTGCACTATGACAATTTTAAAATCACATTAAACATCCTAGTTGCCTCTAATTTTTTAAATGGAAGGCAAGACTTGATAAAATAATTTTTTATCATTCAACAGTTCACAAGCTGCTCTTGAAGCTTAAACCTACATCAAAAATACAAAAATTGAGCATAAAAGAAAAAAAAATAATGATGTGATATTTCGTGTGGACTTGGATGCTCCTGCATCAGTTATACACATCTAAATCTGCAGTATTTCTTCTCAATGTTTTTCAAACATGCATTGCTTCTAGTCAAACTCTTGTAGTAACTATGTGCTAATAGAAATATATTTAAACCCATAATAAGAATAAATATCCACAATATTGAATATTAGTGAGATATCAAAACATATAGACAACTCATTTTTATAACCATTTTTACGAAAAGATCTCCAAAAACTCTACCAAGGACCAACCTTCTTGACTTTCATCTTCATACAAGTACCTCAAGGAAGTCGTTCCTTTCTAAGTATATCATGACTAACTCTCCATTTTTTAAATCTTCTCTTGCATATACTTCTTTTATGTGTTATGAAAATTATTGAGCCTCTATACTAACATGTATATACCATCTAAAATATTCAATAGATTTATAATACTTTTCAAAGATGCCCCATATACAACTTGAAATGATAATTTATCTATAAAATTATTCACTGAATTATTAATATAAATTTAAACTGTACCAAATATAAAATCCCTCTGTGTAGATTTATCTCCTACCAGACCTTTTAAGACAGTACCAAGACCTTAATTGAAAGCTTTAATTTGACCATCTGACTGTGGGTAGTTTGGAAAACTGTAATTCAACCATCTGCCCATTGTCTTCCATAATGTATCTCAAAAATGACTTAAGAAGTAATGGTCTACAGCAGCCCATTTAATCTGACTACCTTCAAGTGAATTTTAAAACAAATAAATTTTATTACTATTCCCTATGGCAAGTATGATTATTGTTTGAAGTTTATTTAACTGCTAGGTCAGGCTGTCTTTAGCTAGATCCCCCTACCTAGACTCGCTATATGATAGAACACATATACGTCACCTACTACGTCAGTCATCATGTTTATAGAGTAAGGAAGAAGATATTTATAATAGGAAATCCGGAGTGGATGGATTCATAGCGAGAAAATGATGCTGGATTTCTGTTACATCACGAATAAATGAGGTATCACTGTCTAGGATATCATTCTTGAAAGTGAATTTTTCTTTGATTTATCCAACTACAAAGCTACCCGGCATACTTCGTCAAGTCACTATCATTCTGGTCTTCTGTATGTAGTGCGCCATTATGGCCTCCCGTGTGAAGTTCCCCTCACTCTTTGTTAGGTCATATATTTTCATCATTATGTTTCTCAATTCCATCAGTATTTTGTATATTAGTGGAATTCCTTTTGAAGTTTAAGACTTTAAGAAAGTCTGCAAGTTAGTACTAAGAGTATATAAATCAAGTCTGTTTTTATTTTTTCACTTTCTTGTGCTCTTTGTTCAGTATTCTGATGATGGATTATGGAGTATGATCTGAAATGTTGATGTTAAAAAATGCTCACACAGTTATAATCCAAAAATCTTAACACTAATCAATCCATACTCATCAAGTCTGTTTTTATTTTTTCACTTTCTTGTGCTCTTTGTTCAGTATTCTGATGATGGATTATGGAGTATGATCTGAAATGTTGATGTAAAAAAATGCTCACACAGTTATAATCCAAAAATCTTAACACTAATCAATCCGTACTCATCAAGTCTGTTTTTATTTTTTCACTTTCTTGTGCTCTTTGTTCAGTATTCTGATGATGGATTATGGAGTATGATCTGAAATGTTGATGTAAAAAAATGCTCACACAGTTATAATCTAAAAATCTTAACACTAATCAATCCGAACTCTTTATCAATTAAATGTGGAGAACTCTGAAATGTTAAATTTCTCATTGACCATCAACCCATTACATTTTATATTAGAAACTACAGTGAAAACTTCTTCGTCATCAGCTTAACCTGCCCTCACCCTCCACTGAAACCAGAACAGTATAATGCAAGGTGACAAAAGAAGAGATTCAGAGAGAGAACTCTAGGCAAGTTAAAGGAGTTACCCTCTGAAATTCTATTTCAGTTGTAGAAATAGAAAAAAATTGGCCAAAGTAGAATTCAAGGCTTACTTGTATACTTAATTGTACTTCCTGCTTCGGCTCGTCACGTTTGTCATTGCAATCATTTATTCGTTTTCTTGGCATGAACGATTCTCAGAAAAGTTATCAATGGAAGGAGATTAATATCTTGGAAAGGAAATTTCAAGATGAGAGCTAAAAATGTGTTTTACTATATTTAGGAATCTTTACTCTATGGAATTGTACTTTATATTAATATTATTAGAGAACTGTATTAATTTATTAATCTTAAATTTATCAGATCACTGCAACAAGATTCCTAAGGATTAAAATATTCATTAAGAAGGGACAATTCGGTTATGAAAGCATTATATATAATCCCTGTCTATCCAAAGTATAGCATCATAATTCTTTTGTCTTGATTTTTTTAAGAGGATTGTTATTTTAAAGTGCATCATTCATAATTCTCTTCTCCTTATTCCTTAAGATGTGCAATGTCATAATTCTCTTCTCTTATTTTCTAAGATGCTCAATGCAACCCAAAAAATTATGTTCCCAGATATGCTATCAAATCTGTGTTTAGAGTTTTTAAAAGGTCATTGATTATTACTCGTCCCAACCAAATATCATAATAAGAATATATTAAGATCAATCAAATACCGGAAACTTTTATTAAATGATGAGATTGTACTAATTGCATGTATAAAACGGTGATATGTTATAACAAATATAGAATACTATTTTCACATGGTGCTCAGGTTAGATTCATATGAAATAATGTTTCACATTTTTTATATAAAACTATAAGTCAACGATATCAATATTAATATTCACTGTTATGATACCTGCTATAACTCCATCACTAAATTCACTCACAATGTGGCCACGTCAGAAAGTGCAGATAGTGCTCCACTAACTATAGGGTAAATCTTTACCTCCCATGGCTGCCACTATGTCGGATCTCCTTAGCAAAAAGGACACTTATTTTTAGCTATAGTTTTTCCTTCCTACTTTAAGTGTTAGTCAATAGTTTTAGTGTCCATTACCCAATTGTCATAGGTTCCACAAACAGTGAAATTTACATCTTGTGGTGTCACTAAATGGGAAATGGTGTAGAAGGTAAATTTATGGTAGGGTATTTAATATTGAAAATTAATAGATAAATAGATTGTTATGTATTAGAAATAGAAAGAGTAATTTTATTATTTGTTAATATAAAGAAAGTGAATATTTGTATATGGGATGGTAAGTTATGTTTAATTCATTTTTTCTAATTTAGGTATATGTTCTCTACGTTGGAGGTATAATAGGGATTCAAGTAGATAGGCATGTTATTGAAAACATGACACAAAGAGTCAAAGATTCAAACACTATCACTCATTTAGCTTCAACATTCTTTACTTTTAATAACATAAGTTACATTTATAGGAATTTCTCTTCTAACCAACACATAACTAATAACTAATCTCTACAAACTAATACTAATGTGATTATTACACAATCCCTTACATTATTTATTATATAACATATTATGTCAAGCATTAATTTCAAACACCCCATTCATATATCAACATAAAAACTATTATATATGTATAAAAAATGCTTACACCACCTTTATTTCTCCACTTACACAAGTATGATGTTAGCTTCACCTTATGACTACCTTTTAAAAAAATATTGAAACAATTACTATACATCAGCTACACACTACCTCTTTCTTATGGTGGATCACTGAGTGCAATCCAAAACGTGAGAAAAACCATACAAAAATTAAACTACAAGCTTGCACAATTCTACACACTACCTACTTATCAATAATGTGCCACTGATCCATCTTTTCCTCCTACTTTTCAACGTTCAAGATCTACTGCACGTTATAGTAACTTGTAGAACTTTATTATGAGAGATTAGCGGTCTCATAACTATCGACCTCATTCTTCTGATAACCATAACTCTACTGCAAATCATTTAGGGGAATTCAATCCCCACTTTATCAATTTTGTTTCACATTCCATAGAGGAAATGTAGGAATAGTGATAGAGGCATTGTATTGTGAAAACTAGCGAAGTGTGACACACTCAAGATCCTCCTCCTTGACCTCATGAGAAAGAGAAGTGAATGCGGATGATACCATAACTTCTTTGGACTTTTCTCACTCATTATTCTGTATTCCTCGTATACTTCTATAGTGGTTGCAATCGACATAGAGGCTGAACTAAATTGATAGATCAATGAATCCATCGTTCATTTCAATGATCACATATGTGAGCATAAATTTTATTAAAGAATATATCAAGCATTTCAACTATCCAAACAAGAAGTATTTTTTATCAGTGTATTTGTCAGTTTGACTTAAAGAGGACATTCTAAGCTTTGACTTGTTTAGATGGTTCATCTGACATCACACTAATAGATGGATTCTACTAAAAAAGCTAGCATAATTTTAGATGAGCACTTAAACAAATCAAAGCTTAAAATGTGTTATTTAAACCTGACCATAACTATCCATATGCTGATTTAAAATTGTGTACTCCACAAAGTATTGTTCACATTCACACAAATCATGTGTTTTGATCCTTTTACTTCCTTTGGCACTATTCAAACTAGGTCCATGCCGCCTCTAACATTGTTTACATTCAATGCTTCTTCTCTAGTCCCTTCAAATCCTCTCAATCTACCACTTTTGTACTAGAGGATAAAGAAAATTACACTGTTATTTTCATGGCCATTTCAAGTTTGCAATGAATAAATGCCAGCATTTCCAACAATGTCATTGATAATGAAAAACAAACTCATTCAATGTGGTGCCAATCCCAAAGAGAATGATTTAAGGCAAGCAAATGTCTACAAACCACAATTCAAACCCTTTTTTAATTTAATTTAATTTTTTTGATTTTCAAAATAAAAATCAATTGAAAATATAAACAAGATGAAAGGAAAAGAGAGATCAAATGAAGATGGATGATGAATGTTACAAATTTGTGTGTGGTCTACACTACATCTATGTTAACAAAATTGTAAGAATAGTGGATAGATAACAATGTCTATTGCACATGATCATCATATCACCATTGTGAACATCACTATGAAACAAGAATAAACAAATGGAGGGTGATCTAATAGAGGTCCAAGAAAAAACTTGCTCTCATACCAAATTGGAACTATGAGACAAAGAACTCAAATTTCAAACATTATCAATTAGTCAATCATTCATCTTGACACTAGATAATTACATTACAGTGGTTTTATAAAGCCTTTTCTTCCTTCTAACTAGCTAAGTCACCACATAATTATATCCTATTAATAAATTAACAATGTTATGTTAATTTATTATTTGTTACCTATTAATGATTAACCTACGATATGTACTATTTCAAGGCATATATTAGAGTACATATTTAAAAATAGTTAAATAAATAAAAAATAATTCCTTGATGTAGGCATCAATCAAGAGAGTTTCTTACATTAAATTGGAGTTTCATTTGACAATGGTAAGAATATATTTTATTTATTTTAAACTATTTTTAATGTCTTCATCCATAATATTGAGGGATAAGATGTCTTTTTCAATATTTAGGGTTAGATCCAAGATGCAAGAAAATTTGTATTTCTAATTTATTATAATACATTCATATATTTACATGAACTAATTTCTTTAAATATTTTAAAGTATTTATGGTATTTGTCATTAATGTAAATTAGTTATTCTATAAAATTAATATAGATATCTTAATTATGTTTATGTACAAGATGTTGATCGATATCAATCTCGAGGTTGTTATATTAAATATGTTATTTAGAATGGATAAACACATTGAGAATATGTTTAACATATTTTAAGTAATTTATTTAACATATATATGTTAGTTTAATTATAATTTTATTGTAAGATTACATATAACATAAAGTTATTTTATTTAACTAGTATAGATATCTTAAATATATTTATCTACAAAATACCAAGAAATGTTGCTTTAGAGTTGTATTTTGTCACTAAAGAGGAAGATGAAGTCACATTCCTCCTCCTTAGATACAGGGATGTTTTAAGTGGTGAAGATTCACCAATTGTTGAAGATTCGCCAATTGCTAAAGATTCGCCAATTGGAAACTAGTTCATATCAGCCAATTTGAAATTGGTGAATACATTGCAACCAACATAGTGGTCAAACAGTCTAGATTTTACAAATTATTGATTCAATGCATTTTAATTTGCTATCAATTTATTTTATAAAGCATATGTAATTAATAATTCTGCCATAACAAACTACGTGTTTCCAATGTTTTAATTAATATTTTCACCTGGAATCTTCAAAGCATTTATTAAATCACCCACATATTTTCCAATACTATTAAAAATTATATTGTGTATTAGGACATCATTCGCCAAAAATAGTAAATGTTCATTGCATGTGAGAGCCTATTTTTCTATAATATTTACAAATAATTGCATACTAGGACCCATTTCACCAATAACATTATAAATAATTGTTTGAGGACATGTTTTTCCAATTACGTTAAAAAATAATTGTGTATAAGGACCCATTTTTCTAATACTATGAAAACTCCATACTAATCGTAGGCCCATTGTAGAACCCCAATCCTAGACCTACACAAACATAGCAAACAAACACATTATTAGATCCAAATGCAAGTTAGAACTAAGATTCCCCATGAAATTCATCTACAATGCTCAAAATAGGAAAGAAGACAAGAACAAAACAAGATAGCAATGAAATCCTATTTAAACATGCAAAACCCCAATCCCATGAGGGAATTGGTGCTAATTTGATGTGAAAATTGGCCCTTTCCCAACTCCTTTGCAAGCTTTGTTATGGTTTGATGAAGATTGATCCACTTGTTGATGAAGAACAATGAGCTCCCTGGTGAAATCTGCAATAACCTAGCTAAGATGATGATAAATGCTATGAAGATGGATAAATTTAGCTCTCAATGTGAAGAGAGTAACTTTTCTCTAAGTTGTGGATGCAAATAACAAAGATTGTGGATTCAAAATGCATAACTTGTGGATCCAAAATGAGAAGAAAAGCCTCTTATTTATAGATGGAGATGTTGAAGAATGAGGCAAAATGGATGAATGTGGGACTAATTTCCAACCAATGGCCAAATGCCACTTGTCAACATGCTAGATGTTGAAGGTTGAGCACATTTTGGCCAATGTGCCAATAAATGATATTAGATGGAATTTCAAATTTATGAAATGACTTGTTGGAGAGGGAAAGAAAATGATTTAAATGCCACTTGGCTCAATGCACAAGGATATGTAAGAGGGAATGAATGTCTTGTTGGAAGGACAAATCCACTTGGAGGGATTTTCAAACCTTGAGAAATATTCCCCTAAATATGTCATATTGAAAGAAAATAGGGATTTAATAAATCAATTAAATGTATTTCCATGTGCAAGTGGAAAAATCTAGAGGAATTTGGTTATTAGGATTAAATTAACCAGGATTTGATTAATTTAATAGGAGATTAGATGATGTGACAAATTGATTTAGATTTTTGGATTGATTTAAATCAAAGTTGAGAAGAATATGATTTAGATTTAATTTAATAAAGGATTTTGATTTATTTAATTAAAGAGGGGTGATGATGTTAGATTAAATTAAATAAGGTTTAATTTATTTAATTTAATAAGATGACTTTAGAGGTTTAATTAAATAAAGACTAGAGGGTTAATTAAATAACATTGGTTTATTTAATTAACAAGAAATAATGACTTTGTCAGATAAATAATGATTTATTTAATTAAGGGATGAAATATGATGATAAGCCAAGAGGATGATTCAGGATGAAGCGGTGTTAGTAAATCAGGATCAAGTGTTTCGGTATATTTTCCATGTCTACATTTTTCCCCTCTTTGAAGCAAAGTACTTGTTGCGTTGATTCAAAGAATAAACTGTCTCGATCAAAATTCAAAAAGATTTTAGTTTTCAAAATTGCCTTACTACTAGGCCCTGGTGCAAGAAAACATGCCAATATACTACCCCCTGGAGAGATCAGACGAAAATTTGGATTTTTGGGTGATCTCACGAAAAAAGAGGACAAGGTGCCCGATGGGTCTAGAAAGGCTCCAAGATGCCAAAAAATGAGATAAAACATGAAAAAAATGATGCAAAATGGCCCTCAGTCAAGTGAAAATAGAATCGGGGAACCAAAAACCTAGATGAACGACTAAAAGGGTTCAAAAAATCCTAATTTTTAGGCTTAAATAGGCCTCAAGGGGACACTTCCAATTCATTTACACACATATCCTTTTGAGATTCTGCACTTTTGAGCTCTGACCCCTTCAAGAGATGGCTCAACAACCACTTCCCTGACACATTTCAGATTGAGTACGCACACACTAGAGCCTGCCTAGCACTGGACCACTGATGAGTCCACTTGACTCTGCCTTGTTTTCAATTTTTGTGCACATTTATTAGCTTAGGAAGTTAGGTTTTAACCAACAATCCAATATTGCACCACTTGAAACTTTCTTTCAGTGCCGCACAACCTCAAACTGCACTGTAGTCATGAATAGCAACGTTGTGTCACAGTTTGGAGTTAGGGTTCAAACTCCAAACTAAACCGCATATGAGAACAGCACCATAGTGGGCCACCTTGTAAACTAGGGTTTAACACTAAACTGACTCGCACCTCAAACTATACCATAGTGGCAGAGTTTGAGAGTTTAGGGGTCCTAGTGGTGCAGTTTGGAAATTTCAAACTACACTACACCTGCAAATAGCGACACATATGTTATTTCAAGCATGCCAAGACAAATCAAGATCATGATATTTTATGAAATTTAACACAGTTGCTTTCCTGATGGAAGAGGAGGTGGGGATCCTTCATTCATGCGAGCATAGATCTCGAATACTTTTTGGTATACTAGAGGGTATGCCTAAGAGGCAACAGGAGCACCTAGGGGCGATCAGACTCTAGTATATTCCTTATGCACTGCCAATGAGGACTCATTTAGGGATGGTGACAGTGCTTGCAAAGTGATGGCACAACGAGATATCCTCCTTCCACTTTCTGACAAGTGAGGCCACAATCACACTAGAGGACATGTGGTGGATACTTAGACTGCCCATCCATGGAGAACGTGTGATATACAATGTGGATGCCAGGAGGGAGGCCTGCTATGACATGATGGGATTCGATCAAATTGCCTTTTGTAAGGGCCAGATCAAGCTAGAGTGTTACAGGCTTGTCATGTTACCCTTTCGCTTGGTAATAGCAGCCATCATATCGGGTCTTGTTGCACTAGATTGGCGGGGCCGATATTTTAGTCTTGGGTGGGGACTTGCTTGGGAGCTAATGGTCTAGCAATGAGTATATTTTGTGTGGGGGGTAGTACTATTTTCCTCTCTATATAGAGACTTACATGAGTTTGCATACATTAACGGAAGATCCATCGGGGCTCGGGTCACACTCCTCCACATCTAAGCCTGGGAGCACATTACAGTGCTCCATCTGAGAGTCATAGCTATTGATATGGAGCTAGACGATCCAATTGTTTGGTGGTACAGAGGAGGTATGTCATTTACACATACGGGATAGCATGGGATTCCTCATTCGAGGAGAGTCCTGGATGACATGCAAGCTTTCATATGGCGGCCATATCTTGGATGGTACACATGGTATGATGATGTGCAGCAACTCTTTTTTGCTTGGCAGGATAGACTTATGCAGGGCAGGGAGCACACAATGATAGAGAGATAAATGTCAAGTAGAGTGCAGAGATAGTTCAAGGAGCCTTAGGACAGACCTGATGACTAGTACATGGCGATATTTGCATGTACAACAAAGATGTCTTTGTGGGGTCAATACATTCCCGCAGATGAGGTAGTTCATAGCTTTAGACAGCTGGTGGCTAGGCCATGGCCATATGATCAAGTTCAGGCCCATGTGGGTACTACTCAGGCTTATAGATATTGGTTCTAGCCACCTCTCAGATTTACAGTGCTGGGGACACCATCGGCACAACACAGAGCAAAAGGAAAAGGGGCAGGACAAGGCCAAGGCCAGGGAGGCTGAGGAGATGGAGATTTAGATGGGGAATAGGGCAGAGGTAGGCTAGACTAGTATTCAAATCAGGGCAGGGGTCCACAGGATCAACCATAGCAAGATGCCCCGAGGTAGGACCAAGATGAGGGGCGGCAGAATTAGGATGAATAGGATAGACAGCCAGATCAGTAGCCACTGAGAGATCAAGAACCTCCACCACCATCTAGTTAGAGGGATTCCCAAGTACAGTAGTTGCAGGCACAAGTTATTGCCTTGATGGTAGAGAGAGACTAGGTACAACATGAGAGAGATCAGGTTGTCTAGCAAAGGCAAGTTGCAAAGCTTAGGGTAGCTCAAGAGACAAGTCATCATCAGCAGCTTGAGAGTATGTCTACCTCCTCCTCCCAGAGTTTAATGTCGTTACGAGAATACAGGGAGGCGGTCAGAGAAGCTGACTATTATAGGGTTCATTACCATCAGGTCGTGCCCCAAGCATCCTAGTTCCCAAAATTTTCACAGCAGATAGGGTATAGAGCCTTTGAGGACCATAGACAGAGATAGCCTAGCAAGGGCGAGGGCAGCCAGCAGGGTTAGCCGATTTTTTATCAAAGACACAATTCCTTTTGTGCCCCATGGGCTCATTTTTTATAGCCCCATGGGCATTTGTACTTTATGTATTCGATAGACACTTGATCCAAATTTTGTACCATGATAGTATATTTTTTTGATGATATATATGAGATGCGATGATTCAATGATACATGCTCTATTCTATTTATGTATTATGGATGGATTTTATTTCTATATGCGATGTCATGATTCTATCTTATGTGATGCAATGCAATAATGTTATGTGATACAATGATTTATGGATGCATTTCTTTTTTCATATCTTTTCTTATGCTTTTTTTATGATGATGTATGGATAATGCAAAATGTTATGATATGCAAATTCTTAGACTAACAAATCTATATTATGCATTTAATGGATGATGATGAGATGTATGGGATGTAATCTTTTCTTTTCAGTACTTTTCTCATATATGATATGACGATGCACTTATGGATGATATGATGATGCAAATGAATGATGATGCATATGATATGGTGATGTTTTTATGAGATGCTTAGAATAACCAATCTATATTAATGATGAAATGCAATGCATGTGATGTGATTAAATTTTCCTATATGATATGCTGATGGTTTGTGGATGCAAGATGGATGCACTAGTGATAATGATTTGTGATTAAATATCATGGTACCATGTTAGCGTGGAAAGAAGATAGAAGAAAATAAGAGACTCCAACAAGTCAAAAGATGATGATTATGATGATGATTTGCTTACCGAGGAGTTGGGATTTTAAAAGGGCCAATTACCTTATGTTTGATAACACACATAGGTTTGATGCATCAAGGTATAAAGAACCAGGATGGCATTGCACCTACTGTGATGGACTTTGACTTGACAATCAGATAGGAGTATCCTTGTTCACACCTGGCATACAGAACCTTATTCAAAATGCAATTCAGATATTTTAGACATCTCAGACCAAGACATAGGAAGGTAAGCCTTCATATGTGGTCAACAAGATATCTAATATACCTTCCCTACACCCAAACAAAGCACACATGGCCAAGGTTATATTACAAGAATATCCAACAAGCATAACAGATAAAAAGATAATGATCGTTGCCCCATTTCTTTCTCTCTAAATCCATTCATTTGGGACATCATCAAAAGGTCATTGAAATGAGCGCAAAAAGATAAGTCAAAAGACAAAGATAAAGTAAACAAACAAGTTAATATTCTTCAATACTGCTAGCCAAGACTAAACTATGGTGATTTTGATGTTGATGTCCATTGTAGGAAGTATTCATCCTAGGACATGATGATATCAGATGATTGATTTGGGATTGACTGGATGATAGGCTATTGACACAAAGAGTTGACCAACTTGTTTACGTACTAACATCTAGACTTGAGACTTTGACGTTTTAAGTTTTCACTTTTAGCCTGCTAGACTTGTTTCTGGTTGTTTCACCAAAGGTTGAGGATGATGATTTATTATGAGTGATGTTTTATTGTGGGTGAAAGCGAGATGAGACGGGTGGTTTTTTCAGATATCTGGATGTTTTTGGAGTTTTTGAAATGTTTTGAGGCTATTTTTGGTCTTTTTGATATTTTATTTAAATGTTTTTATTTTTGAATTTTCAAATGTTTTGGGATTTTCTAAGATTTTGACCAAGAGACTAACCTAAAGACCTATCCTAGGGGCCTTAGGGGCTAATCAATAGATTAGCCTTACCTACGTTATATATGTAGAGACCACATAGTTCAACTAACACAAACTCTATTATTGAGGAGATATGAACAAATGGATTGCTAGTTTATTATGACGGACTTCTTAAAGGATTGACCTAAGTGTCTCGAGGGATGATCAAAGATCAACCTTCCCTACATTCAAAGCTTAGAGATGACATAGTTCAACAAGACGACTTTGTTTTTGACTTGTTGACTGACTTTTTGACTTGTTTTTGGATTTTGATATGTTTTGGGATTTTCTTTGATTTTCTAATGTTTTGGAATTTTATGATTTTTTGATGTTTTTGGATTTTTTGATTTTTTGATTATCTGATTTTTTTGGATTTTTTGTTTTTTTGATGTTTTTGGATTTTCTAATTTTTTGATGTTTTTGGATTTTCTAATTTTGGGATTTCAAGAACATACATGAATTTGATCTGATGAGAACATGCCCCCAATGTGATGCAATAGATTACTCTGATAAAGGCAAGACAAACTGACCTTGAGAATGGGTCGAGTAGTACTAGGAGGGATCATGATGCGAACACAAGACCAAGCTATGATGCAGATGTGAATGGATGATGGATGGAGATATGGAATACAATAGATGATGGAAGTGTGATGGATGGATGATGCAAGACAAGCCGTGAAGATCTTGGTGGATAGAAAGTGCTTATTTACACATGGTGCCTGTTTACCAAGTTTTCACTGAGGTACTTTCCCAAAGCGACATCGAAGTAGTTTTCACTAGAGGACGATTTTTCTCTTTACTATTTTTAATCCTTTTTTCCTTTTTTTTGGATTTGCTTTTGCTTTTTATTTTTGTTGTCACCAAGAGACCTATTTTCCAATTTTTCGTCAAGGTGACAATTTTTTTAGAACATTTTCTATTTTGTTTGTATTTTTTGGTTCTATGCCTTGAAATATTTAGGCATAAAACTTTTTGAGATGGGAGTTGTTCATGGGATCCTATAGAAGCTCACATTCAGGTGTTGATAACTAATATGCCCTTGACTTGTAACTTGTTGTGATGACAAATGGTAACTTGTTGGGACATTGCGAGGGATGTCTAATAGGGATCCAATTGTCACCATAGCATCTATCGCTCTGTTGTTTGTTCTAGGTATGCTCAGAATGTTCTTCTGATTTTCCTTCAACACAAGTTCTACTATTATGAGACCTATGGTTAGAGCCTCATATTCTGTGATATTGTTTGTGCAGGGAAATGCCAACTTGTAGGATCTTGGTATGCAGTCTCCCTATGGAGTGATCAAAAATACCCCAGCTCTTGATCCATGCTATGTGTAGGAGCCATCAAAGTAAAACTTCTAGTGGTTTGCTATGTTCAATTTGAAGATGGATTCATTAGGGAACTATGAAATTAGTGGATTCTCTGAATACATTGGCACTTCTACCAATTGGTCTACAATAGCTTTCCCTTTGATGGCCTTACGTTCTACATACTCAATGTCATATTCTAATAGGATCATGACCCACTTTTCCATCCTTCCTATGAGAATTGCCTTGGAAAGCAGATACCTGAGTGGGTAGATCTTGGCAATGAGTTTGATTTTGTGTGTTAACATGTAGTGTCTGAATTTTTGTGATGCAAACACCACTGCTAGACAATATTTTTTGATGAAGGAATAATTTAACTCATGCCCTACTATGGTTCGACTGATGTAGTAAATATCCCTCTCTATTTTTTTTATCATGTTGAGCTAGGAGAGCATCGAGAACTGTTATTATTGCTTATATGTAGAGGATTAGAGGATTTCCAGGGGTTGGTGGCATAAGCACTGGAGGTGTGAGAAAATACTCTTTGATCTTGTTAAATTCCTGATCGCACTTGTTGTCTAATTTGTACACTACCTCCTTGTGGAGTAGGTAAGAATATGGGATTGACTTGTCTGCTAGTTGAGCTATGAACTGACGGATTGACTGGAGCCTGCCATGTAAGCCTCTCAATTGTTCCAATGTCTTGAGTGCCTCCATCTCGAGGATTTCCTTTGCTTTAGAGAGATTTATTTTAATCCCTCTCATGGACACGATGTATCCCAATAGTTTCCCTGATTGTATGCTGAAGACACACTTCTTTGGATTAAGGCGAGCCTTGTATTCCTCAAGTCTGTCAAAGATGGTACTTAATGCTACTATGTGGTCTCTTCTCTTTCTGGATTTTTCCAATATGTCGTCAAAATAATCCTTCACGGTCTTATGGATCATGTCATGAAATATTAAGCTCATGGCTCTTTGATATGTTGCTCCAGCATTCTTTAGGCCAAACAGCATCATGTTCCAACAATATGTCCCTCATGGACAAGTAAAAGTCATTTTTTGTTGATCCTCTTTAGCTATCATGATTTGGTTATACCCAGAGAATCTGTCCATCAATGAAAGCATCTCATGTACCATAGTCATATCTACAATCATATCAATGTTGAGTAGTGGGAAGTCATCTTTGTGACATGCCTTGTTCAGGTCTCTAAAATTTGTACAGATACGGATGCCCCCATTGGGCTTTGAAATAGGAACCAAATTTGATACCCACTTTGGATAGTCGACTGGTCATATGAACCTTGCATCAAGTAGCTTCTTCAATTCTATTTTGACTAACAAGGAAATTTGAGGATGCATTTTTCTGAGTTTATGTTTGACAAGCTTTACCTCGGGGTAAACTGCAAGATGGTGGACCACAATCTCTGGATCAAGCCCGAGCATCTCGGCATAGGTCCATGTGACCTTTCTCTCCCTTAAAAAAGGAAGCTAGGAGCTCTTGTTATTCTAACATCAATGATTCATCGTAAAATGTGATATGTGGAGTTTCCTCTATTCCCAAGTTGACTGGGTTGCACTTCTCAACTAGAACCGCTGACTTTTCTTGATGTAGAGCACTGAGAGGAAGATTGAATCCTTCATCCTCGGGCTCCTTGTAGAGGTTTTCACCATTGGATTCCTCTATTTTTATTGTTTTTGGGTCAGGGAGTGCCACAGTGTGGTTTCACTCAAAGACCTTGAGATTATTCTCAAATTTTTGCTTTTGTGACTAAAGGATTCTTGAATCATCTCCTTGTAGTAGGCTTGCATGTCTAGAATGATATCAAACCCAACCTTGTGATCCCCATATGGTACCATATTCCCTAGCCCATGAATTCTAAGAATACTTCATCATTTTTTAAAGTGTCTAGAATTGGCAGTCCTTGTTGGTTGTAATCGATGAGTTAGGGGTAGACTAGGTTGATTTCATGGGCTTGACTAGTTGACTCAAATGACAAGGTACTAATCATGAGGAGAGAGGTATCCTCAAAAAGCATAGGTAGATCGGTTATGGCATCTTCCTCATCACTACTACTACAAACATCGATTATGCCAAATGTGAAATTGTCTATGACTCGGCCTGTAGATACGAGTAAGTGAAGTTCAGTTGTTGTTGGTTGAGGGGGAGTCTTGACTAATTTAACTAAGGGAATTCGGCCACGTATGGTTATACTTAGATGGATACATCTGAGGCCAAGATTTCTCATTCACGTCTTAGGAATGATAGGCACTAGAAGCCTATTGTCATTCTGTCTGAGTCTTTGGTTTCTATCATAGCCCATGGTGAGCATCATTTGTAAGCCTTTATTGTTATCATCCATAGGTAGGTCAACTATTGGTCTATTGTCTTGATACAAGAAGTTTGATGGGTCTTCTTTTATTATTTCCTATCCTAGGTCTCCCCAATTTCTAAACCTAGAAGGGTCGGCTTTGAAAGTTTGGGATGATGCTCTAGCTGGTTGGGGTTGCCCATGCGACCTAGGAGATTGTGGTAACTCTCCTATTACAAAAGCACCTTTCTTCATTTTATAATCCCCACACCCATTTTCTTCGACAATGGCCTTGATATCAGAGATGGTGGGGATGGTGGGTGTCTCTATCATAGAGGTGGAGGCGAGAGTAGATGGATCAATGTATGGAGTTGAGGGGCCCTCATTATTCTTAGGAACTTGGGGGATTTTGTAATATTAATGGTTTTGGTTCCTCATGGATAGTGACCTCTTGGCCTTGGTATGTGAACTTAACACATTGGTGGAAGGTTAATGCCACTGCTTGCATCCCATGGATCCATAGATGCCCTAGGAGAATGTTGTAAGGAAAATTGAGGTCAAGGACGTAACAGGTGGTTTCCATAATTGTTGGCCCTACTTGAATAGGGAGTTGGATAGTGCCCTGAGACACTCTTTCTTGATCATCATAAGCCTTGATTGTGATGCCTTTTCCTTTTTCAATGGAATCCTCTGAGATTTTCAAATTCTTTATGAGATTGAGGGAATAGATGTTTAAACTTGCACCTTCATCCACCAAGACTCTCTTGACTTTGTTCTTATGCACTAGGACCTCCAGATGGAGTGTACGATTGTGAGATGGTTGGGTGGGAAAGTCTTGATCAGTGAATGTAAGAAGATTTGTGGTAATGATTTTTTCAACCATAGCTTGGAATTGTTCAACATCAAGATCTGTGGAGATGGTGGATGAAGCAATGCTTCCTCAAGGATCTTTTTGTGGGTTGATGAAATCTTCAACAACTCCATTATGGAGATCTAAGCTAGGGTTCTTTTCAACTGGTCAAGGACATTATAGCCACTAGGAACAGATCTTGGGTTGGAAGTGGGTGCTCTAGGAGGCTGAGATGACCCTGAGATGGTGACTTTTCTGCCTCTTGCGGTGACTCCATAATCAGATTGGGCTCCTTTGATGGTGATAACAATGCAATACTCATCTAAGGATGTGACGACGTGGTCATATACATGATTGACACTTTTGAATGCACACTTTCCCTTATCATTGTTATTGCTCCCTTTGTTGTTATGATTGGGCATCGGATTTGCGTAGATCTTCATATTTTGATTTCTTGTTGGTTGTTCTACATTTATGATCTTGTTGTCAATGAAGTCTTGAATAAAAATTTTCAACCTCATGCAACTAGCAGTTGTGTGTTCCTTGATTTTTTGGAAATCACAAAGATGATTTTTGTTGTACCGTAGTGGCTTTACCAAGGGCTCTTGATAGTTATCAGAGGTGGGGATTGTGATGAGTTTCTCCTCCACCAATCTCTTCATGATGGATTCAGTTGATTCCACAAGGGTTGTGTACTTCTGCTTCGGGGAGTTTTTGTTTCGCTAGGGTGGCCCCCTTTGATCGTTTACATTGTTGTTTGTTTGATTACTTGGTTGTTGAGTCACTGTTAGCTTGACGATTGTTCTGATTGTTGTTTTGGGGTTGTTGTTGGGGTGTTGGTGTGTCTTGTCAAGGAGCACTAATGAAAACTTTTGCATCGATTATTCCATCATTGGTAATGTTTCTATTTTTCACCCATGTGTGAGGTTTGTCATTATAGCTGGTGAATGGGCAACTATTTTGATGTTTAAGATATGCGGGTGTCCCTCCTTGTGCAATAAGGTCTCGTTCAATGTTTTAAAGTGACTTAGAGATCAATTGGTCATATGTGGTGAGCTACCTTGCACCTTGAGATGGAAAGCCAAGGCTCCTTCGAGATTGGAAATGATGGTGCAAACTTGTTCTTCTGGCATGACCCATTTTCTCCTATTGGCCTTGGATCGCAATCGTTGTAGGAAGGAAGTAAATGATTCATTTTTACCTTGTTTAAGAGTTGATAGTTCCTCTAGACTGACATCCATACTGATATTGAATGCATAATTTTTTATGAATGTGTCTACTATCTCTTGGAATTTTTTTATGCTAGGAGGAAGGCAAGAGAACCACTCCATGGCTTGGCCAGCCAAACTTCTAGGAAATAGCCGCATCAGATATGTATTGTCATATGCGACTTCCATGCAATGTACTTGGAATTCCCTGATGTGATCTTCAGGGTTTCCTGTCCTGCAGTATTTATAAAATTTTGGGATCTCAAATCCCTTTGGGAATGGTTTCATTGCAAGACTCTTCTCAAATGGATAGGGACACAAGTTTTTGGGTGTCTTTGTGGTTTTCCCTGATTGAAGATCAAGCACTTGCTAGGAGAGTAGCTTGATTTTTGTTGTTACATCATCTTGCAAATTAGGGGGAGGAATGAAGGTGTTATGTGGTGGTTTAGTTGTTGGAGGGATGGGTGGATTGGTTGGTGTGTTGGTGGATGGTGTTTGCATGTTTTTTTGTGCCAAGTATGCTTGTACATGTTGTTTTACCAACAATGCTTGTTGTTGGTCTTGTTGATATTGTGCTAATAATGCATGTTGTTGATCTTGTTGTTGTGCCAACAACGCTTGTTTTTTGGGCTGCTTGTTGGGATACTTCTTGCTATTCTTGGTATTGCTTCAATGCTTGTTGGTATACTTGTTGTTGGGATGCTTGTTGTGTGAGGTATTGTGCTTGTGCCTATGCTTGTTGAGCTTGATATTGGGCTTGAGCTTGGGCTTGAGATTGTACTTGTTGAGAAGCTTGTGCAATTTGTGTGTCTTGTGCAGCCTGCGTGGCTTGAGCAGCTTGAGTGGCTTGCGTTGCTTGAGTGGCTTGAGTAGCTTGCACTGCTTGTGCAGCTTTTTGTGTAGCTAATTGTGCTTGTGCTTGTTGAGCAGCTTGAGCAACTTGTTGTGCAGCTTGTTGATTTTGGATTTTTTGAAGTTTATTTTGATAGGCAGCTTGTTGTGCGGCTTGTAACACAATGCTATATTGGTTTTATTTGTTTGAGTTTGGTGGTGGTGGTGGTGGTCAATTTGGAATGGTGTTTTTTGTTGTGATGAGAGGCATCATTGTATTGATGATTAGGATTTGTGTAGTGGATGGTGTGATTTATATGCTTGGTCCTTGAGAGACCATATTTTTAGATATTTGGGGAATGGTTGATGATGTGATGGTCACTTGTGTTATTGGTATGGTGGCCATTTGTTGTTGTGATATTGATGGCAAGATGGGAGGATTTGGTATGATGCTTTGATTGATGACTGGGGGATTGCCTTGAATGAGAGGTAGCAATGGAGGTAACCCCAAACTGAGAGGTGATGTGGATGTTTGTGGAAGTGGTGGAAAAGTAAGTGGCATACTCCGTTGGGAAAATGATGAAGATTCAAAGATGCCCCCTGGTTCAAATAAGTCACCTTCTCCTTGTGAGGTTATAGGGAGAGAGGTTTGAGGTGTTGCATGAAATGATGATGATGGGTCATTGGGATCATGAAAGGTGAGGGGGACATATCTATATGTAATGGATTTTGGGGGATGGGTTTCCCTAAGATAGTATTTGCATCCAAATCTTGATTAAATTCACAAAGGGGTGTGTTTGTAGTGCATTGAGAAATGCACTCCCTTTGTTAACAATGGGTTGAGTTGGAGCAATGGATGATGTAATTTGGGGGATAGGTTGAGTAATGCTTTGGAATGGAGGTGTGGATGAAATTGGGAGTGTGAACGATGTTGGGGGCATGATCCCAAGGGGTGGTTCCACAATGGTGCTCACATCAAAATCAGAAGGGAGTTTATGATCCCCTTTTTTTGCTAATTCAAGCATATATTGTGAGGGATGGAGCTTCATCATGATATTGAAAATTCTATGATTCTTGGGATTTTGGACCATTTTGATGATCTCATCTTATGTCATCCCGAAGGCATGATTGGTGATATCCTCTACTTGACCTTCCTCTTGAGGATTTTTTGATGATGAAGGAAGATTATTTAGGGGATTGCTTGATCCAATGGGATTAATTTCATAATTAGTTTGGCTTAGGTCACTCGAAGTTGATGTTTCTTTGTTGTCCTCCACATTCTTCTTGTGTTGTGATCTTGTTTGAACCATAAAATGAGGCTCAAAAGGGAAGATCTAGGATGATTAAGGATCAAAGTATGATGGTGAAATGTGTGAAAGGTGGATGATATGGATGATTAAACTCTTAGAAGATTATGAAGGGGATGCTAGACTTTTGGGACTTTTTTGGATTCTTGGATTTTGATTTGTTTTGATTTTTGATTCTTGGATTTTAATTTTTACCTTGATTTAGTTTTTGGATTTTTTTTATTTTGGATAATGAACAAATAGATCCCAAGATGTTGCATGTTATCTATGGGATGGACTCACTCACAAGATGATAATTTGACTAAGTGTAGGGAGAAGGATGCATTTACCCACACCTAACCAAACAAGATGATTTGATGATAATTTAACTAAGAATATGGAGAAGGATACATCTACACATACTTAACTAAACAAAAAAAATTGATGTTTTGATTCAAGGATTTTTTATTCAAAGGATTTTGATTCATGGATATGCACAAAAAATCCTAGCATAAAGGATGGTTTCAATATTTTCAAGAGTTGCTAGTGAGATGATTTTTTGGTTTGATGTTTGAAAGATGGATGAAGGTTTTGATTTGATCCTATGTGTACCTAAAAAGACTCTTGTTTACAAGACCACGGTTTTGAAGAACACACTTTACTCTAAACAAGATGCTCAAATTGTTGAAAAAGTATTGGATTCTGACAATAGTAAAATGAATACAAATTGGGATTGTTTCTTGAATCCCTTCTATAAAATTTGAAAAGCAATATTTGTTTGAATTCATAGAGTGTTGAGAGACAATTTTGATGATCTTTTGGACTAAGATCTTTTGACTTTGGTTTTCGTATTTTGATCTTGCGTGATATCATTTGAGACACATGTGTAGGGTTAAATTATTCTTAGCTTTGCTTAGTGACTTATTTTTACCACAAAAAATTCTTGATTAGCTTTTGAAACTAGATGTCTAATGTCTTAACTTCTCATCCCACAAAGTACATTATGTGGAACCCCAAGGAAATCAAGGAAAAAGTTACCTAATGTTGACTTTAGTAGGAAAATTGAGATATAAATCCAAATGCTTAGAAACCTCTAAGGATAGAATCCCTAGGGCAAGCAATAACACTTGAACTATGTCAAAGATATTTACTTCCTAAAGGGTTTGAAATTATGATGCTCATGTTGAATGTTTGTTTTTTCTAAATGTTTACGATCAAGCAAAGTGTTTTGTTTCCAAGAACATGTACACCCCTATGGATATGAAAGATTGTATTTGTTGAGTCCCCACTTGGACAAGTTCAACTACACCTACTTTTAGTGAATGGCTAGATGCTTGACCACACAGGCTCCCCCTTACAGTGCACTCACTTCTCGGGTCAGGCAAACATCAGTACCCATGAATCTCCCATGGTATACTTTCCATTTCTACTAAAGGCCATAAAATTATGGGGCGGCTTTAGAATGACCATTCTTGCACCAACAAATAGATCAAGGATTTTTTCCTTTTCTAAACAAGGTTTTTAATGTGGGCATTCCATTTGTGGGGGACCATCCATGCGGTTAGAGACCATTGTTTCCCTTCTCATCAGAATAATCCTTGTGATACTTTCCTTTCCTCAAGTACCCACACTTATATACTAGTTGGAATTCAATTGGCTTTAGCGTGTTCACAGTTGGGTCATTCCCTTGGGTGATTACTTTTTCCCACAAGGAAGACCCTCTAAGATAAACAAAAGAAAGCAAACATATTCATAGTTCGATCGATCTTTTTTGAGAAACAAAGAGAGAACACATGCAATATGTTCCACTCACACTCACAAGAATTTTTCAATTTTAATATTCAAATTGAAGTGTGTAGGCAATCACTTACACAACTTAATGCCACCAAAATCCTTTTTATTCTCAAGATCATCGTGAAGCATGAGAGAAGCACATACGTCTTTTTGATGGTATTATTTTGGGTAAGTGATTACAAAACATAGATGCACATGTTAATTTTAATCCTCATAGCAATGATTTGATTCGTTTTAAAGTGCCAAAATAAAAGATGAAAGTTGTTTCTGCAATTGTTAACCTTAAACCAAATCTAGAAAGTTTTTCTAAAGTTCTTTTTAACCTTTTTCCTTTATCATTTTAAACCTAAATTGAAAATTAGTGAGTCCTAAAAGCTTAAAGAGGTAAAATCCTTAAATTTGGAATTATAATTGCTTTTGAAAGTTTCTAAAGACACTTGATACAATGGACAAATAATGTTATACTTCAAACTTCCTTTTTTCTCCTTCCTTGCTTCCACCTACAAAATACACCCCAGCGGTGCAACCCACATATGCGGTGTTTTTTGAAGAAATAAGTGATGTTGTATAGCATCGCTAGGTTTGCAAGCAGCAACGCTCTACAGCAGAATAGAGAGTGCAATGGTGGCATAGTTTAAAGTTTAAAATTACCAACATTAAAGAATTGAACTAGCATCACAGTTTAAACTTTTGAATTTCTGGGTGGAAAGGTTGCAGCATCGGCATTTGGAGTTTGTAGCATCATTGTATGGCACCACTAGGCTGATAGTGGTGCTATATAGTGGTGCTAAACTGATAGCAGCTCAGTTTCCTATAGACACTAAAAAAATAGAAAAAAGCACAAAATTTTATGAGAAAGTGTGTTAAGAACTTGAGATTTTCCCTCCTTCTAGCGCCAAATGTAGAACCCCAATCCTAGACCTACACAAACATAGCAAAAAAACACATTATTAGATCCAAATGCAAGTTAGAACTAAGATTCCCTATGAAATTCATCTACAATGCTCAAAATAGGAAAGAAAATGAGAACAAAACAAGAAAGCAATGAAATCCTATTTAAACTTGCAAACTCCCAATCCCATGGGGGAATTGGTGCCAATTTGATGTGAAAATTGGCCCTTTCCCAACTCCTTTGCAAGATTTGTGATGGTTTGATGAAGATTGATCTATGCTTGTTGATGAAGAACAATGAGCTCCTTGGTGAAATCTACAATAACCTAGCTAAGATGATGATAAATGCTATGAAGATGGATAAAATTAGCTCTCAATGTGAAGAGAGTAACTTTTCTCTAAGTTGTGGATGCAAATAACAAAGATTGTGGATTCAAAATGCATAACTTGTGGATCCAAAATGAGAAGAAAAGCCTCTTATTTATAGATGGAGATGTTGAAGAATGAGGCAAAATCGATGAATGTGGAACTAATTTCCAACCAATGGCCAAATGCCACTTGTCAACATGCTATAGGTTGAAGGTTGAGCACATTTTGGCCAATGTGCCAATAAATGATATTAGGTGGAATTTCAAATTTTTGAAATGACTTGTTGGAGAGGGAAAGAAAATGACTTAAATGCCACTTGGTTCAATGCACAAGGATATGTAAGAGGGAATTAATGTCTTGTTGGAAGGACAAATCCACTTGGAGGGATTTTCAAACCTTGAGAAATATTCCCCTAAATATGTCATGTTGAAAGAAAATAGGGATTTAATAAATCAATTAAATGTATTTCCATGTGCAAGTGGAAAAATCTAGAGGATGTGGTTATTAGGATTAAATTAACCAGGATTTGATTAATTTAATAGGAGATTAGATGATGTGACAAATTGATTTAGATTTTTGGATTGATTTAAATCAAATTTGAGAAGAATATGATTTAGATTTAATTTAATAAAGGATTTTGATTTATTTAATTAAAGAGGGGTGATGATGTTAGATTAAATTAAATAAGGTTTAATTTATTTAATTTAATAAGATGACTTTAGAGGTTTAATTAAATAAAGACTAGAGGGTTAATTAAATAACATTGGTTTATTTAATTAACAAGAATGAATGACTTAATTAGATAAATAATGATTTATTTAATTAAGGGATGAAATATGATGATACGCCAAGAGGATGATTCAAGATGAAGTGATGTTAGTAAATCAGGATCAAGTGTGTCGGTATATTTTCCATGTCGACACCCATAATCGCCTTGAAAATTACAATGTATGTGTTTTTTCAAGGTTTGATTAGCCTAATATTTAAATTATCATTGTATAATCATGCGAGATTCACCAAATTTTTACTATGCCATTTAAAAATCCTATGGAATTCACTAAATATGGATTGATATAAATACAATCAAAGCTTTGATTTATTTTTACATATTTTATTCATTTTTGAACTTGTGAGCTCTCAATTTGGAACCTTGATCATAGACAAGTTACAAACTTACAACTACATACACTGTTGCATTAGCAAATAGTGAGTCAGTGAAAACCTAAGGGTGGGTGATCATTTTCCATAGTGTTATAAGATTATTTATCTCTTTTCCATTCTTGCTTCAATCTTAAAGATGATATCCAGTAGGGAATGGTATTTATATTATATGATTCCTTCTTAAACAAGAAGACATTTTTTGGAATCTTTTATTTCATGAGATATGTTGAGAAGGAATGAGAGGACTCCTTACAGTGGTGAAGGGAGGCCATCAAAATTCCCAAAACATAGAGTTTCCATAAAATCGTACTTTGGAAATTATTGTGTTCCATCAGATCAAGATGGAACTACATCATCAACTCTTGCACCAAATATTAACAAAGAAGGAAATACCTCAAAGGAAGATTGAATGAGTTAATTGAGTTAAGTGATTACACAATACCATAGAATATGTTCCAAGGGATACCCAGGGTATTGAGAATGATTTAATTGATTTGGATGACAATGTCAATGTAGACACGTGAAATTAGCATTATGCACTTAGTTCATATTCATCCGCTCATTAAATTAATCGAGCTCATCAAATCCATTCACCAAGTAAATCAAGTCTATTTAATTCATTCCTAAGGTTATTCATTTAAATTAAATAAATCAAAATCTCACATCAACCTTTTAATTAAATAAACCAAACTTTATTTTATTGAAATTCAAATGCATATTCCATCTCTTTTTAATTTAAATAAATCAAAATATTCAGGTCAAATAAGTCAAAATCACCTAATCATCACCTAAGCTAATATAATCCTGATTAACCTAACCTAACCACCCATCACATCCTCTAGCTTTTCCCACTTGCACCAATAAATCATTTTAATTCATTTATAAATTCATCATTTTCTTTCAACTTGGCATAAAAATGGAATATTCCCTCAAGTTTGAATATGAAGACAAGTTGACTTGTCCCTTCCAACATTGCAATAACTTCTCTCTTTCATGTCCCCCTCTCAACATTTAATTCACAAATTCAAATTTGAATCTCCCCCTCTTTGTCACATTGGCCAAAACTTGCACATTCCTCAACCTATCATAATGTGACAAGTGGCCTCATCTCATTGGTCCAATCATTATCCCACATTGCTCTATTTTGAGATCTCTTCCAATTTGAAAATATATAAATAAAGGGTTGATTCTTCATCAAAGGATCTACACTCTCATGCAAAGTTACTCTCTTAAGTTGAGAACTAATTTTGCCCATCACCATTGCATTGCATCTTGTGAGTTTTAACAAGGATTGGGAAAGGGTCATTGGCACATTTGACACCAATCCAATATGGAATAGGTATATGTTATGCTTTCGTAATGTCTTTAGATTCCTCTTGTTATTTGTTGCATTTTGAAGCATTTACATGTTATTTCATAGGAGCATTTTGAGGATTTTGCATATGACTAACCCATGTTTGAGGTTTTAGAGTTTTGCAGATTTTTATGGTGCTTCAATCAATACCTTAGATTATGTTGCTGCAAGGAAGAGGAAAAGGAAAGACAAAAAAAATGGGGCATGAGTGAGATATGACAAGTAATTTTTAGATTGATTAAGTGTCAAAGTTCCCATTCATTGAACCAATGGAGAATGTAAATAAAGATGAACCTCCAATAGAATGCAAGTGTAATATTTTTTGTTGGAAATATAAAAGGGACAAGAATTTGTAGCTAAAACTTAACACTATAGAAAAGCATATTGGTATATTTTATGAAAAATAAATCATGGATGGAAATAAAAAATCAGTAGTAAGATGGAAATCAAAGGAAAAATGTCTTCATGTTAAGCATGCCCTAGAATATGATGAGCATATGAAAATAATGGTGAAGCTTGTTGAGTCTAGAGGTTTAATTGAAGCTCAATTTTGAAAGATAATTCCAAAAGAACAATTGGGAAAATTTGTTCAGTTGAGTGTTGTTTTTCTTATTTTTTCTAGAGGGTGTCCTATGAATGATTACCTAGAATATAATAATATATTATAACCTTCATTGCATTATCTTTAGATGAAGTTACTATGATAGATAATACTTCTTGGGTATGTATACATGTATATAATGTACACAAACATGTCCACCAACCTCATCTACTATGTTTTCATATAATGAAGGAGAGTTCAACATCCCAAAATATATTTGAACTAGTTAAGAAATTTTTGAATGAAATCGAAGGTATGGATGACCTCACAATTGCCAAAAATTTAGTGTATGTAGGATTTAATGGAGTTTTAGTAGTGTAAGTTCATAGGAATGATCTTTGCATAAAATTATAATCTATTTGTTCACCATACATGATTGGCATTCACTAAATGGCCCACAAAATGAATTTAGTATTTAAAATTGTAAGCAAGTTTCCTTCAATATCAAAAGTTGAAAATCTAGTCTGCGAGCTCTACTCATACATCTACTGAAGTTCCAAATAGTTTGCAAATTTTCAAAATTTTGCTAAAGGAATAACAATAGGAAACAAGCCTCTTAAGGATGTTGATACCAGATGGATCTCCTTGCATGGACCAATGCAACGAGTTTTTTCATAATATCAATCCTTTATTGGAGTAATGTATAAACATCACCACACAATAGAAAAAGTTTCAAACCTCTTACATAGGTTAAGTGATATAGAGACACTCTTAACTTTATCTAATCTTCTCCCCATGCTAGATGAAATGAACAATCTTATGAAAAATCCTAAGAAAGAACCATGTATATTTATGAATATAGTAAACTACGTAGACTAACATAAAATACCTTCAATTATTTATATCTGTTAGATTATCCATTTGGAATTCCAAAGTTTATAAGTTGGTAGATAATTATAGATTTGAACAATCCTTAAAAAATATATTTTTTAATGCAAGTGGGGAGTTATGTGTCTTTGTAAATTAATTTGAGATACCAATGCACTATTCTATGATGATTAGGCACTCTACTAGAGAATCTTCAATTATAAAAGAATCTTTTAACAAAATTGTTAAAAATGTAAGTACTACTTTAAAAGATGTTGCAAGATCTCTTTCCCCAAATATTCTAGAACGATTCCCTCAAGATGAACTACTTGAATCCATTTCTATTATGTACCCTCAATTTTGGGTCCTAGCCCACTGTAAGCCAAACTATTTTCATAAGAACATAACTACCTTGGTTGAATATTTTTTGAAAGTTGAGAATACAATAGACAAAATATAAGGAATTATAAATACAACTAAGCTTAGAGACCCATCTAGCCATTTTTCCACAACTATTATTGAACAATTTGACTCCATGGATAATCCCATGTAAGCAAGATCAATAGCAAGGGTTTGGGAAATGTTAGATCAAAGTGAAGTATTATGCACGATTCATTATCAAAATATTTCAATCTTGTTCATTTATGTCAAACCATGATATTGGGGTTGGTGGAGGATGAGAGAGTTTTTTTTATGAATAGGCAATTATCTATATTAATAATAGAGACAAAAATACATATTCACAAAAAAAAGATGGGTGGTAAGAAGGCACACCCCAAGAGTCACATGGGCCAAGCCTAAAAAACTAGAAGTAGAGTCACTTGGGCCTAGCCTAGAAAACCATAAACATTACAAATATACAAATAAAAAAGGCCATTAAGCAATGCTAGCAGAGCTAGGAGAGTCCCTATCATCCATCTTTTAACCCCATACATCAGCGGGGTCTAGAGTGACGTCAGGAGGGCCCCAACCATCATCATCTTCTTTCTCTTTATCTTCTTCTTTATCCTTGCATCGAGGCGATATTTTCAGAGCCAGACACAAGAAACATTTTGCAAGGTTTGGCCAACCAGATCTGCTACCAAGAGCATTATTAGAGGGCCACCCAAAGGCACCATTTTTTCTCCCTACCACCCCTCCAAAAGGCTACCCTAGATCATCCCACAAAGGAGGAGAACATGATCTTTGAGGAGGGAAGAGCCACGACAAGGAGGAGCTTGAGAGTAGCGATGAGCAGAACCACTCCACCATTGGAATTATGTAGGCAACTAGCCATGGGAGGAGGTGGGTGAAGAGGGAACACGAGCCAAAGTACACAAGGCATTGCCCCAAAGTTCTAGAAACACCTAGAGTTCAGACACCTCAACTAAAAATTTTTATGCTTGAACTAAAATCTACAAAAGCACATTGGAACAAATAAAAGCTTTAGAATACAAACAAACATTTTTATCAATTTGGTTGTGAGAAAATATGTAGGAATTTCTATCCTTCCAAATATTGAAGAGTATTTCCACCCTGAAAGTGTGTCAAATCCGAGTATACTTAGCGAGAAGCCTGGGCAAGTCACCCAGCAAAACCATGTTCCAAGAGAATGGCTCCAACTGAAATGGCTGAAAGAAGTCATGAATCCAATTCCAAAATTGTTAGGCTCTAGTACAAAACCAGAAAAGATGCTTAAAAGACTCAACTTACCCATAGAATGGGAAATGAGGGTCTTGGACCCCCAAGTGAACAAGCGGAGACCCCATTGGTAAGCCTTGGAAAAGAATACACCAAGAAAATTGGGTGAGCTTAGGCTCAACACTTGTAGACCAAGTGGCAGAGAATCATTTTCACCAAACAAACATAGAAGACTAAAGATGCCACTGCTAGTTTAGACCATCAATCATAGGAAAGTGCGGCGAAAGCCACAAATAGCCAAGCCTAGGCTTGTAATTTTTGAAAGGGGCACATATGGGTACCACTTCCAATCCTTCCACTAGGGCTTGGTGCCAAAAATTCCCACCTTATGAAGCATATCTTCTATAATAGCATTCACCAAACCATCATAAGTATCACAGTCCTGGTTTTGAAGTCTATAATGGGCATGAAAAATATTCCCATGACATAATATGAATCGTGGGTCTATGAAACATGTGTTGCAAGGTCTGGATACCTTTCTTATAAAATCTTAAATCCTTAAGACAAAGTTATTTGGCTAGCAGCTAACCATTACTGGAAAAGAGGGGTGACCACCACACATTATGTTGATTGATAAAAATCCCATCACAGAAACCATAGCCATCCCAATGGAGCTAGGGCTTAACAGCTTCCCAGGATCTTCAAATGCTTTTGGCCATAGAATTTCCCACAATTTGGAATAGCTCATTCATAACCAGAAGGGTTTGAAATCCAATCCTCTTCTAGGTCGGCCTATGAACAGCAAAATTGGACTAAATGCAATGCCTAAGAAGAATTTTCCAAGCTTCATTACCATTAAGAGCTCCAATTATCCATTTCACACAGGGAAATCCATTGTTGTTGAGTGGAAAGTAAGCCAAGCCCTCCAGAGTCTTTGGGTAGGTAGCAAAACTCCCAAGCAATGTGGTGAAACCCTCGACAAGTCTCAAAAGAGGCCTATAGAAAGTTGCATAAAATATTTTCAAGCTTAGTGTAGGTGGCCTTCGAAGGATAACAACAAGAAGAGTAATAAACATGTGTAGTAGCTAAAACTTTAGAACAGATCTAAAATTTCCCAACTAGAGAGAGAGGCTTGGTAACCTAGTAAGCTAGCTTCTACTCAATCTGAGAGAGAACCGCTTGCCACAACTCCATGGGGGAAGCCTGGAAGGCAAAGGGAATGCCCAGAAAATGAAAAATTTCCCTTGGACCAATCCACTTCCAGCCATATTGTTGAAACTAGTGATGAATGGGTAGAATAGACTACCTGTAGCATAAGGTTTTATGCCATTGAATGGTGGAACTAGAAGCAAGGGAGAAAATATTAAGGCAATCCAAAGCCACTTTGATATTGTTTTCCTCTTCCAAAAGAGTGAGAAAAGAGTCATCAAAAAAATGGCTACTAACAAGTTAAGCCTGTGAATTAGGCAAATAAATACATCTAACTCACTGCTGGGAAATAGCATTAGCTAGAAAATAACCAAACCCTTCAACAGCAAGCACATAGAGTGAGGGGGCAAGTGGGAAACCCTTCCTGATGTCTGAGCAGAACAAGTTGAAGGCAAGGGACTGGTAGCTATTAATGGTGATGCAAGCAGAGGCATCTGAAAAAAGCATTTGGATAGCTTGAATGAAATTAGGGCCAACCCAAGCCAGCTAGCATGGCAAAAATAAAGGACCATACAATGCAGTCATAAGCTTTAGCAAAGTTAATTTTAAGGAAAATGGATTTCTGATTAGAGAGCTTGGCCCATTCCATTCCTTCCCAAATGACAATGATATTATCTAGAATAAATCTAGATTTCATGAAACTAGTTTGTTCTAGGTGCACAATCTGAGGCAAGATATGATGGATAAATTTTCAAGGCAAGGGCTTTGGCAATGATTTTGTAGGAAAAATTCAAGAGTGTGATAGGCTGCCAGTTGCAAATATACTTGGGATCGCCATACTTAGGTACGAACTTAATATTCCCTTTGTTGATTATGTTTCCAAGGGTTTTAGAATGAAAAGATTCAAGAAAAACTTTATGCAAATCATGCACAACATAGTCCCAAAGGGATTTGTAAAATTCACATAGAAAGCTATCAAGTCCTAGGGATTTTTCATCTACCATGGTGTGAACAGCCTCCTTTAAGTCTTCAACTGTGATCAATTTCTCACAAAAGAATTTTTGGGTTGAAGATAGCCTATTTGGCACAACAACAAGACAATCCTGAAGAGCTTGCTAACACTTTGGTGTGTAATCCTGAGAAGTAAACACCTATTCATATTGCCTAACAAAGGCTTGGAGAATTTCAGGTAGATTAAAAAGCAGCTCAGTGCCCTCTTTGATATTTTTGGTACCAAGAGATGATTTCTTGGCATGAAGGACCAAAAAAATTCTTTAGAGGAAAAATATTTGATTTTAAGCCAATGTAGCTTGGCCTTGATTTGCACACCTTTACAGTATATTATCTACAACTTGCTTTTTGTGCCTTAATTCCACCACCCTAACTTGCAATAAAGGAGAAAAAGGACTATCCTCTAGACACTCGATGGCTGAGCGGAGGTCAGTCATGGTCGCCTCATAAGACCTAAGATGAAATATGGCCAACTAGCACCCGTAAATGTGAAGAAACCTTGTCATACAAGTGATAGCATCATTCCACCAAGAATTCCAACCTACATTGTGAGGTGGCCTATACTCCAAATTCCAAACCATACAAATGTAGACAAGTTTGGGTTGATGATGCAATAAATACTTGTTTAAGAAGAACTGGGTCTTGTTGGCATGATACTATCTTAACTCCCATTCAATGTGACAAGAGATGGGGAAACAGTCTGACAACATCACATCCACTAATGGCTTGATCGAAAGTGAACAATTGTCAAAGGAGAAAAAATATTGGGCTAAGATCATGGCATGATCGAGCTGCTTAAATATCATGTTAAAACCAACTTAGTAATTACAACAAGTCTTCCAAAGAGAATGATAATGGCGCCAACCAATATTGGGATCAAAAATCCCCAATTTATTACGCATGTAAAACAATGCCTCTCATTTTCCAACAGCCCATCTAAATGTCATAGTACCATCTTTTTCATATGCAATCCCAACCATATTGAAATCCCCATACAAAATATAGGTAGCAACTAGCAATGAATCAGCAATCCAATGCCAGAGAAGAGATCTTTCAACAACATAATTCAAGGCATAAACATTAATAATCCCGAAAGAATGATTTTCAATGTTAAGAATAATCCAAACAATTTGATGTGTGGGATCAAACCCATGATCAACCACACAAGCATGCCACTGTGGGGAAAAAAGAGTGACTACTCCACCATGTCCAGCCTCTTGTTCAGTACAAAACATTTTATTGGCTAGACAAATAGACCCATAATTCGATGCGAGCAAAAAATAAGTGACTTTCACTCCCTAGAGACAAAGCACTTCAATAATAGTATACTTCTGTAGAGTATCCCTAATGGAAGACTTCCTAGAGAGTTTTTTCAGACCTCGAACATTCCATGAGAGGAAATTGATGAGTAAAACTCCTCCATATTATCAGAATCTGACTCCTCAACCAAAGTAGAGAAGTGATTATGTAAAAAATATGGTGGAATTGAGCCAATTTGAATGTTTTGAGAAGAAGATATTCATTTCTTCTGAACATATTCTCCTTCTTCCAAAGGTGGAGAAGGGCCTTGAGATTGTCTTTGAGCTCCCGACACGAGAGAAGATTCGGTTGGCTGTGTATGATGGTAGTAGGCCGAGGCATAGCCTTAGTCCTTGGTCATTCCAAAGTAGTGGCAAACCCAACCTAGGTTTCTTTCCCCTTCACCAAAGGGTTTAAAACTTCTTTGGTTGGCTTAGGGACTTTGGAAACCATCCTAGAGCCATTGGACATATTTTTATGATTAGTAACCATTATCCATTTCTCCTCTGATTTTGTAGTAGAACTATCCACCTGAAGGGGTTTTATAGTATCCCACAGTGGTGAAGGAGTACAAGGAATTGCTAGAGGTAAGTCCTTAATCTTATGGTCTATGAACTAAAACCTATAACATGTGTTCGACAAATTAAAAAAGTTACTTTTTGGGTATGTCGAAGAGCTCCAATTTGGATGTCAATGGACTCCTTCAAATCCTGTGAAAGGTCCACTTCAACACAGACTCATTTCTTGGGTCAAGCCTGAAAGAACCTAACTAGTTCAATACAAATGACCTTCCCGAGAGAGGATGCAATATGTTGCAAAAAAGGCACACAAGGAAAAGGAAAACCTAGAAACTCAATCCAGACTGGGACCCACAACTTGGTGTCATATGAGATAGCAAAGTCCTAGGTCCATGACTAGAAGACCAAAAAATATGACCAAACATACCAGGGACCATGATTCAAGATTTCTTAAACATGACTGACCTCTGTGAAGCAAAAAAGAAAAAAAAACATTGGTTAAATTTTGGACCATATTAGGGCAAACCCCATGAGAGACCCAGGCCTTGTGAACCCATTCTTTAAGCACACTTTCAAGGGGAGTCCTCCCAATAAAATAACCAAAAAGAGTATGTTTCTCAAGCCATTGACATGCAAAATCAATATTTGGAAATGGTAAAACTACATCAACCAAGGATTCAAAAGAATTACCTTTATTTCTAGATGAGCATACTTTCAGGTGATGAGTGATAGAAGATAGATTTATAGATGAACACACATATTTTATTTATATTTAAATAGTCCTTGGTTTGATGATATTATTAACCTTTTTATCACTAGAATGTTTCGCCCAAATTCTATTTCCAAAAAAATAATAGGTTGGTAAAAGAAGGCTTATCTTACAAATGGTTAAATGGAATATTGTTTCAATATGGGATTGACCTTGTGCTATGTAGGTGTGTGAGTATTAATGATATATTTGATATTTTAAGAGTTTTTCATGATGAACCCACATGGGTACATTACTCCTCTCATAGAATAATCCATAAAATCCTAAGTTATAGATAGTATTGGCCTTATCCATAAGATTCCAAAAGATATGTTCTCTAGTGTGATCAATTTCAAATAATGGGTCAACCTACATTCACTTATGAACTGCCACTCAACCACATATTATCCTAGAACCATTTGAATGATAGGGATTGAAATTTTTCAACCCAATATCACTACGATATGTAGGGAAAGAATACACTTAGTGTGTATTGCTTATACAACCTAGTAGGTAAAATTTCAAGAGTTAAAGTTTATAAGGGAAGAAAAAATTGTTGACTTCTTATACAACAAGATATTCCTTAGGTTTGGAGCACCTAGAGTAATAATTTTAGACAAAGGTCCACAATTCACTTCATAAGTAATCCAAGAATTTATGAACTTGTATCAAATCAAACATTAAAATTTCTCACCCTATCACCCACAAGCCAATAGACAAGTGTCACAAATAATTAATACTGCCTTTGTATTCCATTCCCCATGAACTATCTGTCACCCAAAAGAATACCCCAACATTCCTATTTACACCATATGTGTCTTTTAGCTCCCTTGCGTAACTCACTAGTGATCTAATTCATTAAGTAAATGCTTCAATAAAAATCTCTATCTACACCAAAAAAAAAAAAAATGAATATGGGAATCAAAAATAAGTTAGAGTCAGAGTCCACTACCAATCTACTCTAAACTAGGCCACAACGGACATCTTTAGAAATGCAGGTTGGTTGAGTTTCATGGAGAAATTTGAGGGCTACCAAGAAGTCATAGTGGAAGATTTTGTCATTAATTTTCAAGCTAACCACACTATTGTCAAGGGTGTCAATATTTCAATCTATTATGCCATTTTTAGCACCATATATGGACTTCTTGATATAGGTGAGAGGTTCTATCACCATAAAAATAGTTTTTTATGAAATTATTTGTAACCTTTTTTTGGTGAAGAACACAAAATTAGAATGTTGGTAAATAAAGGGAAACGAAAGGGATTTTATGAGAAATTATTTCATAGTCATGGAAATTTTTGCCTCTTTGTCTCATGAAATAATTTAATTGTGAGGAATATTTTAACATCATTTTCAAGCCCATCATGAAGATTTTGACTCACTTCAAATATGGTGGGAACTATTCTGAATTTAGAATAAATTTGCCTCATTTTCTTTGTTTTGAAGTCACAACCATGACCACCAAACACCAACATGAAAGGGTCCAATTAAGCACCATGGGATACCATTTCACATCTACACACACCACTTTGCATCCAAAAGAGTAGGAGTGTCCCATTGTCATGATTTCCTTGTAGGGACATATATAGAAAGGCCTAGGTCCAAATGAAAATAAAATATTGTAGAGACAAATTGTTGTTCAAAAAGAAAAATAGAAAAGAAAGGGAATTTCCTCAAGTCATTTAGGGTCCCTTGAAGGAACCTTTCTATCTCTAACAATGAAGACTAACCTTCTTCCTCTACTAAACCAATGGCACCTAAAGCCATGGAGGATGAAACACACATTATCTCTTTAGAGATAGATGAAGCTTATCTTTGGAGAAATTGATGAGTTCATGCTCATGTATCAAAACAAAATAGCACACCATAGAATAAAAAAAATTATGTGAGTTATTTTTGCATAAATTTCCTATGAGGGAACATACCACTTTTTGTATAAATTTTTATTTTGACAAATTTAATTATGTGAATTTATTTCACAAATGCACAATCAAGAGATATGGAAACAAATATTTGATAACTATGATAGAACAAAGGAATTCACCTTCCTATATGAGGTATGAACACCCAATTCTCCACAAATAGAGTCCCTTTGGTTTACCTATATCCACAGTCTCAAAACCCTATACCTAGAAAACCTACAATCCTATACTCTTGATTTTGACATGTACATACAAGATTCCTATACTAGAGCCATACAATCTTGTAGGAAAAGGTGGATTCAGATGACTACTAACTAGAAAATGAACTTATCACTCCAAGGAATATGAGGTTATTCATGTATGAAGGGATCCAAAAAAATTGACACATGGAGACGTATAAATTAGGTTAGGTCAGAATGACTTTTTGACCACCACTTATCACTAACCACAAACTTATGTGGGTGGATCCACTAAAGGACTCTAGTTTTAAAGTATGGTTAGATGAGGTGTACAAATATCAAGGAAATGTAGATACCCAGAGGAATAATTGGGTAGAGTACCATGAAGAACATAACTATATAGATAGATTATTTCAATTAAATAGAGGTTGCATATTAGTGTAGGAGGACCTATAAATATATAAGCTAGGGTGAATGATTAGAGCCCAGAGAAGCTACTTCAATTTTGAAAAAAAGTATCTCTTCATTTGCCTTAAGCCTACATTGTCCAATTATGTGTGAATTAATTATTGTGAAGTCTTGTCTTATTATGTCAAAATATATGTTTAATTCCTTAAGGAATTTTTATATTAAGAGTGAAAATTGTAGGAAAGACTAATCCAAAAAATTGAAATCGGCTTTGATAAAACGGGATCCCGATTTTAATAAACGGGATCCTGATTTTTAAAAATTGAGATCCCGATCAGCTTTGGGATCCCTAGCCTGAACACAAAATGGGGTCCCGCTTTTTAAAAATTGGGATTCCGTTTCCCATAGGATCCTAAACCAATGGAAAAGGAACGAGATCCTGATTACTACGAAACGGGATCCCGATTTGTAGAAATTGGGATCCCATTTTGTAGAAATTGGGATCCCATTTTATATTGCTATTTATTTTTTTAAAAATAAACAGAGTTCATTACACAATAGATGGGATCCCAAGTACTGGCGACAGCAACCCCCACAAACAGCTTCAGGTACCCACCCACGCCCCCTTTTTTTGCATTTTTCTATTTTTAATTGAAATTGTGAAGAAAATAAGTGAATTTGGCATTTTTTTTATTTATTTCATGTTTTGAGAATTTTTTTTCTTGTTATAGTAGAAATGAGTAATTGTAAAAATAGACGAAAAAATGCAATGAAGCCTAAAGGTTTTTTAATAAAAATGAAAAAATGAACCTTGAATTGTGTTTTTACAAACAAAATTTAACTTTTGAAACCTCAATTGTTCAATTAAACCAAAAAAAAATGAATTCTGAAAACCCTAATTGAAACAAAACAAAAAATTGCATTTCAAAACCCTATAAATTGAAATGAAATAAAAAAATTGTATTTAGAAACCCTAATCAAGCTTTTTGAAACCGGAATTCAAATCAAACAAAAAATAAAATTGAAAACCCTAGTTTGAATTGAAATGAAAAAATTGCATTAAAACCCTAATTGCTTAGAAATTGAAACCCTAAATTGAATTGGAACAAAAAAAATTGTTAAAATCCTAAATTGAAATCAAACAAATCATTTTGATTTTGAAAACTAGGTAATTTCAAGCTCAAAAAAATGGTTCTCATTGCTTAAATGTTTTAAATTTTATTTGCATTGTATGGAAAAAATGATATGTTAAACTTTAGTTTCAATGTTAAATTATAATTAGATTAGAAAACAATATGTTAAAGAATAGTTAAAATCCATAAAGTTTATCTTGATGTTTGTTTACAAATTTAGTTAGCAAATTGTAAATCTAAGCACATACAATTTCCAATTGGAACTTACTTGAAGTCTAAATTATGCCAAGGGCCACCCAAACTTCACCTAAATTTGCTAAACCCTAGACCCTGTAAAAAATCTAAACCCTCAACACTAAAGCATTTGATTTTTTTCTTAGGACCTTAAAATGAAATTTGGTTGCCTTAAAAAACCCTCTGTTGTCACCATTCAGTAGAGCTTTTTGTAATGTTTTCACTTATTTGAACACATAATATAAAACCTTTTGGTTTCTACAAGTTTATGAAGAGTGGATGATCACTCTCTATGAACATGATCATTAGGGATCTAAATCATGGAAAGAAAACTTTATTCTATTATATCCACAAGATAGGAGGCGTGGAGGGGAGTTATAAGGGTAAAAGTTTCTTCATTGACATACATAAATATATAGGTTCAATGTCAAGAATGGGTCTATTTGGAAGATTTATGAAAACTATTATGAATAACTAGAATGCCATAAAAGTATAATTATAGCAATTCCAACTGGAAACACTTGGGTACATATATATCATATGAAATTTAAATCTAGTAAGGTGTCTATTATATAGGAGAGTTGATAATACATGGAAAGAGGTTTGTATGGGAATATATGTATTAAGAAACTCATACCATGACCTCTATAGGATTTTTAAGATGTGATCCTAGATAATAATCCACCCATCCTCAATCATAATGGATTCTTTAGCAATTAAGAGAGATTCAATAACCATAAAATTATGTATATTTTGATACTATATAGATTTATGTGGAAGGATAGAAATGCATCAATAAGGAGACCAAGATGGAACCATTTAACACCTAGAAGGTACACCTATTACATGGGAAAGGGAGGAGGTACATGATGATAGGTTGGAGGAACTACATGCTATTATTACAATTTAGAGATAGGAGGAGGATTCATATAAAAGCCTTATTTAATATTTATATTATTTAATATATTATATTTAATAAATAGTAATATAATATAATATAATATGATAAATAATATAAATGACTAATATCATAAAATATAATATAAATTACACAATTAAGAATGGTAATGTTACCACAATTTACTTGGGGTTTTAATGAGGATTAGGCAAAGATTTAATTAGGTTTGTAGTTTAATTGATTCATTTAGGAATATATAATAAAATATATTAAATAATTATAATACAAATATAAATTAATTTGTGCTAATATTGATATAATATAAAAATATAATATAATTGTATGTAAACTAATATAGGAATACATTTAAGATTAGGTAAAGTTACCATTTAATTAAGTTTCAATTGGTTTACATTCAATTAGAGGATAGTTGGGGTGGGGATCATTTAGCATTCTATTATGGTTAGAGTATGGGTTACATTTAAGATTATTGTTATTTTTGTGATATGTATAGATTGATTCATTTTTAACATGATACTTTTTTTTATTAGAGGGGTAAACACTTTTGACCCAAAGCTAGATGGAACCAATGAGGCTATAGTATGACTAAATTTGGACCTCACTAGACATCTAGATCCCCTTGAGCCATCCTATCACCCTAAATCGTAAATTTATTTCTTAAGGGGTCCCAATAAGACATTTCTTAAGGGGATTAAAGAAGTTCTTAAAATTTGGTGAAGTTGCCCAAGGCAACCAAATTTAACAATAATAAGATCGTGCAAGATTATAATATGAATGAGATTTCATGATCTAGGTTGGTCAGTTGAAACAAGAGTAGATCTCAATCAACTATTCCATGAAAATGTTCTTCTTTAGTTCATTTATGTTCAAGGGGCTTTTCAAAGAAACTTCACCTAGGTTTTGTAAACCTAAACCCTAAACTCTAAAATCTAAACCCTAAACACTAAACCATTCATTTTGTCCCTGCGAGCCTTAAAGTGAAATTTGTCTTGGAAAATCCGCAAATTCATTCCCTTATGCCATGTAATTTTGTCCTAGGATCTTACTACGTATATCCCCTTAAGTTATCCTATTACCCTAAACCCTAAAGCCATCATTTTTTCTTAGGATCTTAAGGAAATTTGGTTGCCTTAGGCAACTCCACCAAATTTCATTCCCTTATGCCATGTAATTTTTTCCTAGGATCTTACTACATGCAGATCCCCTTAAGCTATCATATTACCCTAAACCCTAAACTCTAAAGTCTAAACCCTAAACCCTAAAGCAATAATTTTTTCTTTAAAGACTCTTAATGAAATTTGGTTGCCTTGGGAAACTTCACCAAATTTTATTCACTTGATCCATGTCATTTTCTCCTAGGACCTCACTAGACATAGATTCCCTTAAGCCATCCTATCACCCTAAATCGTAATTCATTTTCTTAAGGGGTCCCAATATGACATTTCTTAAGGGGATCAAAGAAGTTCTAAAAATTTGGTCATCAAAGTTGCTCAAGGCCCAACCAAATTTAACAATAATAAGATCCTATAACATTATATGATATTAATAGTTAATTGTATTTGAACATTCAAGTAACATGTGCCTTAGACATATAAATGAGGCTTACATACAATTTTATCATTTGTATTCAATTATTTAAGGTCATTTATATTGAATAGTTTAAAGGTATTTCCTAAACATGTATCTTACATCTTGAAATTACAAATCTAATGCAGGTTCACTCATATCTTAAAGATCACATGGATCCATTCAATAATATTCACAATCCACCTCCACGCCATCCATCTCCACCACCTTCACCTCCGCCTCCACCCACTCCACCTCGTAAACCCCCACCTCCACCACCTGAAATCAATGAACATGCTCGTTTGCAAGCACAAATCAATGCCAATGTTAGAACCATCCAAGATCAAATCAACATTATTCAATGAAGAATGTGTCACACCTCCTATGAGGATTTTGCATCTAGGATGCAAACCCTTTTTGATGTTGTCGGGGCTATGGATGGGATCGTAAATGAGCATGGACAATGGCTAGAGGAGAGGAGAACTCCTTATTTCGAAAAGGAAAACACAAAGAAATGAAGATCTATGTAGTAGAGAGCCACAATAGTTTCTAAATTAAGACAATGATCTTAAATAGTTATGAATTTATAAATTTGGTGAACGATGGATATTTTGTGTGATGAATTTATAAATTTGGTTCTAGATGGATATTTTTAGTAAAATGAATTTATGATTTTAGTTCTAGATGGATATTTTTAGTGACATGGATTTATGAATTTGGTGGAATTTATGAACTTATAATGAATACTATATAATAGTATATATTTTATGACTATCTACTAGATCATGATTTCTCCTGCTAAAAAATTGTAATATATGTGTGTCTGTGTGAGTTAGACATAAAATGAGCTTTTGTGAGTGTTTCAAGTTTATTGTTTAGTATGTATGTGCATGTATTAAAAATTTGCATATATAGTTCTTAAATTTTGAAATTTGTATGTATGTACATAGTTTAATTTAATGATTTGTACGCATGCAAATTATGCATCATATTTTTATTTTAAATGTACATGTACATACATTTAATTTTAACTTTTGTATGGACATGCTCTTGAGTTGAACAATCAATGTATATATATGTGCATTCCAATTAAATATATGATCTTAATATATATGTTGCTCATCCTATTTCAATTAAATATATGATCTTAATATATGTATGCACATGGATTATTTTGTATGATTTAATGCAAGTGCACATTTATATCGAGCATATCATGGATGATTTTAAAATTGATGATACCATCAATCCACCACCTTAGCCACAGCCACATCCACCTCCCCCTCCCCCTCCACCTCCACCTCCCCCTTCCCCTCCCCCTCCACCTCCCCCTCCCCCTAATATGCCACATCCAGCACCTATCGTATTTGTCGAGGCTCGCTTAAGAACATGAATAAATGATCAAGTTGCATCCTTACAAAATCAAATTAATGCTATGCAAAGTCAACCATTGATTCCTCCACATGTGAGACGTTTTGAATCTGTGACGCAAAATGTTGTTGATTCCATCAAGATGATCGATTCTGATCTTGATAGGCATCGACGAGAGAGAGAATAAATGAGACAATTTTATTTCAATGGTCTCTCTTACAAACAAATATTAGACCTTAAAATAACAAAAGCCCATCTAGCCCCCTACTTTCTTGACCATGTTACTCAACAACCCATTCCACCCAACAAATCTAGAATATCCATGAGGTTGTGCATACATCCGCAGATGAGTGCACATTTTTGGGATCGATGGTATATGGTTTTTTATAGTCCCCCACATGCTAATTGGGAGTGCCCATTGTATTTTTTGAGAAAACTATATGTAGAGTTTGTTTTGGGGCAAAAGCTCAATTATTTTGATTTTAGATCATTTCAGGGTGCTGGTGGCGGCATGCCACAACAGAGATTAGGGGCAAGGGTTGATCCCTGACGCCCCATGCATGTGCAACCCCTTGTTGTTGCTCCTATTCCTCCCATTCCTACACCTGTACATCATCAAGCTCTGGTCTCAACATTAGGTTCCCTTAGTACACTCACAGGAGACCTTGATCAGCATGCCTCTACAATAGCGGGTGGGGAGCATAGAGACGATGATGATGGAGGATTTTTTTATGGAGCTGGTCTGAGTACCACTCCAAGAGTTTCGAGGCTCGTCCCCCATATATGTACTAGTTGTCATCAAGTATACTATGGATCTAATCAGGCCACACCTAGTTCAGGTGGATGAGGAGATTCTAGTGGTTCATCTGGTCGCATCAGCTCATTTGTAGAGTTCCTCACAGTAGACCATCACCCTGAGGACACTATGACATAGGTATAAATATGCATCTATATGTACGTTCATTTTATAAGAATTTTGATGGTTGTATATATCAAAGAAAAGTTTGCAATAAATTTTAACAATCAAATTGTTTGGTGTACAGATGACACTAACGATGTTAGGGAAATCATCTGTTCCACGAGTACATACATTGACACCGGTCGTACTCGACAACCCTTATGGGGTATTTTGATTTCAATTTTTAAAATTATATATGAAATCATAAATTATTTAACTTGAGTTTTAAATTTATAATTGAATCACATATATGTTTGAAATATTTATGTTGGTTTAGGTGAGTCAATCTGCATCCACGTCAATTCCTCCTGAGGGATTGTCAAGCACTCCTCCACTATCGGGTGTCATAGATCAGGGGTAGGTACATTCATATTGTAAATTTGTTTAAAGTTTACATTAGTATAGTTACAATTTTATGAGTTTTGAATTCACTAGATATATGAAATGCATGCATGTACACTTGTAAATATTATAAGCGTTAAGTTCTATGTGCATATGTCTAGGTTGAAATACCACAATAAGAATTAGGCATTGGGGAAAACATTTGTTTGCGACTACTCATGGGGCCACTAACTTCGAGGTTGTTTACAAAACTTACAAAATGTGCAAATTAAAGATATATATATATATTAACTAATTCAATTGTACATGCTTTAATTTTGATCTTGTAGGACTTTAGTGCGCTTTCGTACGACCCGGACATGAATTACACACTAGGAGGACATATGAAAGCGGTTCCGGATCAAATGGTAATTTAATTTTTTATTATATATTTAAGTCAATTATTATATTTAAGTCAATTATAAATTTTAAATTGAATATATACATAGCGATATTTTACATATTCTTTTTCTTTTATAGCATGGTACATCTTGTAGTTGAGCATGTACAGACAGGTTCTAGAGAAGAGCCTAGTGCACAATCTTAGAATATAGTACAATTAAAATATGATAAATTCTGAATTAAATTGAATTAAAAAAATTTAATTGTAGAGTTGTACATCTAATTTCAAATTTCTTTGTCTTATTTATGTAGATTGATTTAGAGAATTTAGAGGTTGCTTTAGGTGCACCAGAGCATCCAGACATAGATATGATAGTAATTTAATTTTATCATGAATTA